>CBVK0100437603.1:0-11505 GCA_900067695.1 Picea abies | reverse complement strand
CCAATACTTTGACAATTGGATCACTACCCTAGAAAAGTTATTCAACAAACTCGAAAATTCATTGAACCTAGTTAATGCATCCCAAGCCCAAAACAAGCAAAAAATCAATCAAATTACTTATGAAATTGCTACCATAAATTCTAGCTTCACTACACTTGACACCCTCTCTATCGATATGAAAACCTTGACAACCTTGGTGCATAAATACAAGGGTCTTATCTCCTATGAACAACCTTCACATCAAGAGGGCAGTGACTCATTCCATTCCATTAAAATTAATTCTAACCCACTTACTCGTGAGCTATGTCTACCTAAAGTTGAGGTGGATAAATTTGATTGTTCAGAGCTCATAGGCTACGTCACTGAAATGAAACATTATTTCTCATTACATCGCATCACTCATGACTTGATCAAACTTCATGTCAGTTTCCTTTATTTGGATCTAGAATGGTGGAAATGGATGAAATGTTATAAAAATTCACACGGACTATATATTGATTGGATCCAATTTGTTGCGAACATTTATGAACACTTTGACATAGACACTCATAATTTTGAGCATCTGACCAAGTTTAAATAATCTTGTATAGTTGAATACTATTTCACATATTTTGATTATTCGGATTTTCAAATGGAAGGAACACTAGATACCTTCTTCCATGAATGATTTATTAGAGGCTACAAATATGACACCTCACTCATGTCCTAATGGCTCACCCTCATACCTAGCTTGAAGTTACTCACTAAGACAAGGAATCACAAAAGGTACTACTCATGTCCTAATGGCTCACCCTCATACCTAGCTTGAAGTTACTCACTAAGACAAGGAATCACAAAAGGTACTAGTCTCTTCTCAAATCAGAATCCATCCTTTGTTCCACACTCCTGGCCCACCAAACCATCTCTTCCTTCCCTGCCTATTAAGGTATAGAAGTTAATGAGGGTGGAAGTAGATGAATGCCAAATTAAGGGTCTTTGTGACCACTCTGATGAAATATATTTTCCGAGGGACAAACGTACAGAGAAAATGTTTTTATATCCAATTTTTAGGACATTTTGGTATATGATGGTGATGTTTCACCTCTGAAATCATTACCCTAGGTCGATGATGACATCCAGCCTTTTGATCCACCAGAATTTGAACCCCTCATATCTCTATAGGATCTCATTGGTATCTCAGCTTCCCGAACCCTTAAGTTAATTGGCTATATCAAATTTCGAAAGGTCATTATACTCATTGACAATGGAAACACCCATAATTTTATTCATCGCCAAATTGCTGAAGAGACCCTTTGTTATGCTCGAGCAACCAATAACTTCCAAATCATGATTTTTAATGGTGGTTCCATGAAATGTGGGGGTTGTTGTGAAAATGCGTGCCTACAAATTTGTCATTATAATTTGAAATCCCACACATTGAATATTGAAATGGGAGGTTGTGACATCGTTCCAAGTGATGAATGATTACGCGCACTATGCCCCATCATTATGGAATTAAAATAAGTATACATTAGCTTCCAATAGGATAGATAGTGATTGAAGTTCCAAGTCATCATGACAGGTTCCACATATATTGTCAATTCACACCAAATGGAAAATATCCTCAAATAAGAGTCCTAACCTCCCTAACCCCTCAAGTATATAGAATACTATTTTTTTCTATATAATAAAGGTGATCATTAGTAAATAAGGACTATGTAATAATTTCAACATGTCTAATGTAACAAGACTTACTAGAAGATTCCTCATTTAGAAATTTCTTCCTCTAGAATGTTCTCTAGAAGATAGAGATAGTATAAATTGGATAGAAAGCATGGAAAATATTGTCTTGTGAAATCATTTGTACTCAAGGTCTTTTTTATTGGAGGTTTCCTCCTCAAAGAGGAAAGTGAACATTTCTCTGAAGATAATAGAGGCATCATCTTTTGGATGTATCTTTCCATTGCGCTTAATTTTTCATTCTTTTTCCTAATTATTTTGATAACAATTGTGTTTCTACTTAACATATTTCCTTTCGGCATATTACAAAGTCAAAAGGATCATTTGAAAATGCAAGAAGAGTTAATCTTTGGCTTTAATTGGAGTGGAAAGTGAAATTATAACTTTGACCGGAAGTGAAATTATAACTCTGATCAAAAGTAAAATTTGAACTCCACTTAAAGTTAGGAGTGTGCTCCATTGAAAGCTAAAAATGGAAAATATCCTCTGATGATTGAATAAAATCATTTTGATAAAAAATAAAAAATTGAAAATTCACGAAAAAAAAAGTGTCTAAATCCCACCAATGAAAAACTAATTTATTTCCAAATATTAATAAAGTTCACTAGGGTTATCCTAGAACTTTTCTTTTCTTAAAAATTGTATTTCACTCTTCCTTTTGCTTAAATACTTTTTTATCAATTTGATAAGCTTATATTTCACTTTACTTTTAAATTTTTCATGGAGTTAAAAGTTTAGATTGGAGGCTTGTCAAAGTGAAACTCTCATCTAAAAACCAATGAAGGGAAACACTTTAGAATTTATGTTTTACCAAATATGAATAAGATTTTATTTCTCCAAACTTTACTTAATCTTTTGTCTACAAAAATCATCATCACCAAAATTTGAATTCAACTCTACTTAAAAAAAAAAACCTAATATGCAATATTTGTCTTCATAAGAAATCTTTTATGATAATTTTTGTAATAGTGGAGTGAATAACTATGTTTTACTTTCTATGAGTGGAGTGAATTACAAAGTTCAGTTAATGTGATGTTTTGATTGTCGTTAAGCTTAGTGTTTTTCATAATAATAATAATAAAAAAAAACACCATAAAAAAAACACATGTGAAATTTTTGACAACATCAAACTTTAAATGGATGTAGATGTAATAAGAAGAAAAGGATGAAGTACATATTCATAAACATTTTTTTATATGTGAAGCCAAAATGATGAACAATGAAAATGTGTAACAAAAAGATCAAGCATGAGAGTACACATAAGTTATACATGTTTATCAAGAAATGTAAGGCAAAAGAGTTGTACTCATCATTATTTTAAAGGAAAACAAATTGTTTTCCTATTTATTCATTTGGACATTCTTCTCAATAATGTATCTAATGGTTAAATAAGGAAAGATTTCACAACAAAAATTAATGTCAATCTAAATATCATGTTTTCTCGGAAAAAAGGGATGAATATGTGAAAGCAAAAATTATCTAATTTGAAAAGTAAAAAAAGTGAGAAGGGTGGGAGGGGTTGTTTCTTAATAAAATTTAAACTTCCACTTGGTCATTAGGCCAAGAGAAGGTGTTAGTTATTTTGTAAATGGATATAAATTATAGAAACTTAAAGTAGAAGAGATTTTTTTTTCTAGAGAAGAATTCATGTACTTATGTTGAGATTTATAATGAGGAGAATACACCTTCAAACAAGAAATTTTTGGGTTATTTGTTGAGCATTGGGTTTTTTGTAAAAAAGTGCTTGTTTCTTGGGTTTCTTATTTATATTTTTTTGAAAATGTTTGTCTAAACTTAAACTTATAAGCATGTATCTATAATTATAGCTTTAATACTTGAGTGGCCTAATGATTAAGAACATGTGCTTCCTCATAATTTAAAAATTATTTACTCATATTCCTTCTTTTATTTTAAAAATCAACTTACTGTTGAGTATAATGTTTGGAAATCATTGACATCAATCTATCTATATATATAATCATAATCATGTTAAATTGTTTATATATTCTATAGTTTGCTTCTAAGTGTATATGAGAGCAATTTTGATTTATTTGGTAAAAAAAATACAAAAAATTAATGTTTTTTTTAAGTATTTTATTTGATTCTAAGATATTTAAAATTTATTTTTACTATTCTTTTAAAAAAATTTTACAGTTTGAGTGGGTCTAATGGTTAAAAACATGTGTTTCCTCTTAAGAGGTCACAGGTTCAAATCCAGACGGGGGCGGAGGGGGGTCCCTTATCCCACAAATAAAGAGGTCTCATACACCAATTTGGTGTGCTAGCTTGACTGTGACCTTAAAAATAGACTATTATTATTATTATTTTAGTAAAGTCAATTTTTTATTTTTATTTTAGAATTTGTATTAATATATAATTTCAGTATAAAACTCATAATAAATAATGTTTATTTTAAACTTTAATTTTAATATTTAAATTAAATTAATATTCTCTTTATAATATATTATTTTCTCTTATTTTTTATTATTGGACAATTTCTCTTTAGACGTTGTAATAGTTTTATAACTACGATAATTTAAAACATCTTGAAATTTAAGTGAATCATCAAGTGCTATAATGTGTTTTCATTTATATTTGTATTGTTTGGCAATTAAAGAGAAACTATATATTGAATTATAAATATTTCAATAGATGAATCAATGCGTAATTCTTAAGAATATGTGATAAATATTGTTAAATTGAAAACTTAGTTCTTGAATAAACTTAAATCATGTAGATTAGGTGTTCATGATACAACTTTCGTTATAAAAGTATTCATAAATTTACTAAAAGTGTGTTTTATGATATTTATTGATCTATTGATTTATCTTTAGTTGAAATATCAAAAAAATTCTATTTATATTTTTTCAATATTTACTAGTTGTAATGTTTTCATTCTCTTGCATTTATAGCTTTTTAAGATTTATTAATAGTAATTTTATCATTTTCTTGTATTGAATTAATAATATTTATTATAATCTCTCGGATGGGGTGCCATGTTGCACATATAGACCACGTAACATGCTTCAGACCCATGCCATTAATATGGCAGGTCGACACCCTTCCTCTCACTATTAAATGGAAGGAGACCATTACTGCCCGACGAGCAGAGGAGGGCAGTTTCCTCACGTAAGTAAAATGGCAGTCATAAGGTGTAATGGATGGGGGAAGCTTGGTACATAGTTCATGGTTCACCTCAGCATTATCCTCCCACTCAGACAAGGAGGGACCCATCTTACCTTTTCTCTCCACCATCCCAGATGCTCTGAGCACTGGTGTTGCATCCAATCGGCTCCCACCGCTCTTACCCTGCTCATTTGCACCCCCTATTACCTCGTCGTGCTAAGGGAAAGAGGCAGGTCGCACTGTGACCCTTCCTAGTATAGTTTTGTTGCTAGACAACAGAGGGTGCAGACACTGGAGTGTGCCCTCTCCATAGCCTGAACTTAGTGACGGGAGAAGCCCAGAATGCCGCCAATGGCATATGTGGAGGAGGTGATTCTAGAGGAACCTATCCAGGTCCCACTAGAATCCATCCTCTTCTTAGTACTAGATAATTGCCAGCCTCCTAGCCATATACCAACAAGCACAAGTGCTTCGACCATAATTGATAGCCCCCCTGCCATATCCCATCAAGCGAAGGAAGCCAGGGAAGAGACTAATTGCATAATTGCGGAGGAATTCCCAATTCGTCCACCTAGACCCTGAGGACACAATCCAAACCAAGGACTCTACATCAAAGTGTGTAATTCTTAAGAATATGTGATAAATATTGTTAAATTGAAAACCTAGTTGTTGAATGACCTTAACTCATGTAGATTAGGTGTTCATGATGTAACTTTCATTATAAAAGTATTCATAAATTTACGAAAAGTGTGTTTTATGATATTTATTAATATATTGATTTATCATATAACTATTGTTAAATTGGAAACTTAGTTGTTGAATGACGTTAAACCATGTAGATTAAGTGTTTATGATGAAACTTTGTTGATAAAAGTATTGATAAATTTACTAAAATTCTAACATGATTTTTTTTTTTATGATATTTATTGATTTATTGATTTATTTTTAGTTGAAATATTAAAAAAATTACATTTATAGCTTTTCAATATTGACGAGTTGTAATGTTTTCATTCTCTTGCATTTATAGCTTTTTAAGATTTATTAGTAGTAATTTTATCATTTTCTTGTATTGAATTAATAATCTTTATTATAATCTTCTGGATGGGGTGCCATGTTGCGCAGGGAGGCCACGTAGTCTGCTTAGACTCATGCCATTAATATGGTAGGTCGACACCCTTTCCCTCACCATTAAATGGAAGGAGGTCGACGAGTAGAGGAGGACAATTCCCTTGTGCAAGTAAAATGGCGGTCATAAGGTGTAATGGATGGGGGAAGCTTGGTACATAGGTCATGTATGGCCTCAAAATTATCCTCCCACGCAGACAAGGAGGGATCCATCTTACCTTTTCATTCTACCATCCTGGATGCTCTAAGCACTGGTGCTACATCCAGTTGGCTCTCACCACTCTTACCCTGCTCATTTGCACCCCCTCTTACCTCGCCATGCCAAGGGAAAGAGGCAGATCACGCTGCAACCCTTCCTGGTACAATTTTGTTGCTAGACAACAGAGGGTGCAGAGACTGGAGCGGGCCCTTTCCATAGCCTGAACTTAGCAATGGGAGAAGCCCAGAATGTCGCCAATGGCATATGTGGAGTGGGTGATTCCAAAGGAACCTATCCATGTCCCACCAGAATCCCTCCTCTTCACAGTACCAAATAATTGTTAGCCTCCCAGCGATATACCAACAAGCACAAGTGCTTCGACCACAATTGGCAGCCCCCCTGCCATATCCCATCAAGTGAAGGAAGCCAAGGAAGAGACTACTTGCATAATTGAGGAGGAATTCCGAGAGGAATTCCTCCACCTAGACCCTGAGGACACAATCCAAACCAAGGACTCTACATCAAAGNNNNGGCTCTGGAGGACTCAGGCGAGGCGGCGACTCAACAGGACTCAGGCGAGGAGGCGATAGTCTTAGGCTTGGAGTTGGAGGGTGGCCCAGTCTTGGCGCCTCCACCCCTCTCGACACTCCCGGATTTCGGCCAAGAACCACCACCCTTCTTCCATTCGGAGCAACTAGCGCTAGTTTTTGAGCTTATAAGCCATATGGCTAATCAAATTCATGAGGACACCCTCATGCATCAACGCATTGACATGCTTTACGAGGCCTACTTGAATGCACCTGCAACCCAGTGATGTTCGACATGCGTGAGGCCATTCGTGCTTCATCCCAGGGACCCGAGCAACATGACCTCCGATGCAAATGGGTAATCTACTTGCTTTGGCTATCATGAGCATTCTCATCTCAACCTCTGTAAAACTGCTACAAAGCAATTTTACAGTTATGTATTTTGTTTTCAGTTTACGTCTTTTGTCTGTCTTAGTTGCCTAGAAAAGTATTGCAAAGACTCGAATCCGCCACCTGCTCTGGTTTCCGTTTGGCAGGGCAGATGGTGAATTGTCATTTTGGACATTGACATCACATTCTGTCACATGTTCCGGTTTCCGCTAATTTGACGAAACAACTTGCAGAGTGAAGCTATGTGGCTTTTTTGTATTGTAAAAGTTATATAATAAAAAAAAATAAAATTTATTAAAAAAAAATAAAAAACTTTATTCTAATCATTATAATATATATATTTTATTTATTTATATAAAATCAGCTATTATATAATTATTTTAATATAATATAAAAATCAATGATTATATATCTATTTCAATATAATTTATTTCAATTTATAATAATTATTTCTATTAAAAAATCAAACTTTTAAATATTATCCCTTTTACACCGAAAAAAAAATTAATAATAAAAATATTAATATTATGAATATTTTAAAATAAAAATATTGATATTATTATTAAAATTTTAAAAAACTTATGTAATAAAGAAACGGTTTAAAAATACACAATAACATTGTTCTAATAATAATAATTATTATTCGCATCACGTACATTTATAAATCAAATTTTCACTAATATATTTTTAAATAAAAATATATTTTCACATTTATAGAAAAGTGTGACAAAGCCTTTCTAGTGGGCCGACAATGTTCACCGTTTCTCTTACGTTTTGGATCTCCCGAGATCGAGAGGACGTTAATTGCGCTTCCTCTCTTTCCTAAAAGTGGCAGGTCAGCGTCCTTAAAGGACGCTCAGCGGTAATTTTAATGTTTACCGTAATTGTCCTTTTGCACGTGATTTCTCAATTAATGGACGTTTATATTTTCCTGCCCACTGTCTGAAAATCAGCAAAGATAGCCAATCGATTTCGGCCTTTATAAAAAAAATATGCGCTTATGGAGCAGTGCATCCATAATTCAGCGCTGGGCAATATTCGCTTATGGAGCAGTGCATCCATAATTCAGCGCTTGGTCCTGATGGAATCTTTTCTGTTGCTAGTCTGGATGTTGACCACTGGGCTTCTGAGATTCTTCATGACACTGTTTAATAGGAGTAGGTTAATGTTGGAGTCATTTTTTTTTTTGAGTTTTGCTTTTTAGGTAAAAAAAATACTTGAATCTAGTTAAATTTTTAGGGGTGGTTTGAATTTTGTTAATGTTGGAGTCTTTTTTTTTTTTTTTGTAAGAGTTTTGTTTTTTTTAGGTAAAAAAATACTTGAATCTAGTTAAATTTTTAGGGGTGGTTTGAATTTTGTATGGATCAATGTTTCATGCCTTTCACAATCTAATGTTAGGGTTTTGCTCCATTTTAAACCAACCCAGATGCTTAGAAAATGGATCAGAGCTCTGGATTAACCTAAAATTTAAAGGCAGATTGCTCCCGAGTTAACCCACTCCGTGGTTAATATGAATTACTCTTTTTTTATGAAATTTTGTTCAAGTTTTTGTATGTCCAGGTCATAGGGAATTTCATAAGTGACACTACATACTCATGGTTAATTAGCAATAACTTTTTCCAACTTGTTATATTGAAATACTTGGCATCTCTTAGTTTCACATTTATTAGTTTCATAAATCTAGACATTTCTTGGTATTTGAACCATCACATACATATATAGGTATATTTTGTCAATATTAATATAATATAGTTCTTATTTACTTAAAAAAAACTATAAAAAATCATTAAATTGGTTAAATAATTAATAGCAAATTATATGTCTATAGGCTGAGATGAAATACTATTTACCCAAGTATTTCATCTCCGATTATGGAGATTCATGTAATGATGAAAACTAAGTAATGATTGATAGAAACTTTCAATAGAGGTTGATAACTCCTTATCTTCCTATTGGTTGGACAAAAAATCGATCTTTATTAAATTATATATTTGTGTAATTAATAATTTATCAAAAATATTACTACTATGCAAACTCACAAACTTAGCATCTCCTAATTTCATAAATCTAGACATTTTTTGGTATTTGAATTATCACATACATATATATTTTGTCAATATTAATATAATATACTTCCTACTTTAAAAAAATAAAATATAAATTGATTAAATAATTAATATTAATACCAAATTATATATTATATGCTTTTACAATAAAATTATATATATTTTTAATTAATAAATTACTAAAAATATTAACAAATTATATATTATATGTTTTTACAATAAAATTATGTATATATTTTAATTAATAAATTATCAAAAATAATATATATATATATATATTATAATTAATAAATTACCAAAAATATTAATAGTATATATTTTGTCAATATTAATATAATATAATTTCTATTTGAAAATTAAAAATTAGTAAATTGATTAAATAATTAATATCAATAGCAAATTATATATTATATGCTTTCGAAATAAATTATGTATTTTTTTAATTAGTAAATTACCAAAAATATTAGTAGTAAAGAGATTGGTTTTTGAAATATGAGTCTATCAACATCTCCTCACAATCTTTAAATCTATGAAATTATTTTTAAAAGGCATAGATATATTTTTACAATTCTTTATTTATTTCTATTTAATGGGGATTCATTAGTGATTGTTTTAAATATATATTTCATGTCCTAGTTAAATTATTTATTTGTATTTAATGGAGACTTATTAGATATCCTTTTGAACAAATATTTCATGTCTTTGTTAAGTCTGGGATATTTAATGAATGTTTTCGTCAAATCTTCAGTTTTATGACGAATTAACGAATTTCAGATTGATGGGAAAATACACCGAGAGGATTAATATGGGAGAATTTCAAGAATGTGCGAGTAATTGAATAAACTATCCCTGAATGCACATATATGGGAGCTTCTTACGTCATAGGGTATGAGCGCAAAGGGTCACTAATTAAACGATATAGGCCAAGTGGCCTTAATATTAGGTTTAAGATTGTGAAAATGTATATATTTAAAGAAAATATATGGTTTTGATTTTTATAATTTTAAACTTTCAGTATAAGCTATTTTAATGCATCTTTGTAATAGTGTTGGTCTATTTAACATTTATGTGGTTTAAAAATTATTAAAAAAATAGTTTTATATCTTTTTAAGTTTAATATAAAAACTTGAAAAAAAAATATTAAAAAAATTGTATTTTTATTTTTTTATGTTAAACAATAAAATATTATTAATAATAAGTAATTATTTAAATATTAAAAAATATATTTTCAATTTTTTAATGATTGAAAAAATATTATTAGAATAAATAATTTTTTTCTATCACATATATAGTGAGTTGTTAAATTGTGAGTTTTGAATGATTGAAAAAATATTATTACAATAAATAATTTTTTTTTGTCTCACATATATAGTGTTGTGAAATTGTTCCTTCTCCCACAAGTAGGAAAGTTATCTATATCAATTTAATGTATAATTAGATAATTAAAAAATGTATTTATTCTTTTTAAGCAATTTAATGTATAATTAGATAATTAAAAAATGTATTTATTCTTTTTAAGCGTTGTTTTCTCAAATTCAATAAAGAAAATTCAGCTTTTTGCTATAGAATCAAATTTTAAATATTGTAACCGTTAATGGCTCCAAATAGATTTTATTCCCGGTGACTTTAATACGTTTTAAAAGAACTAATTTAAAAAATGTAATATTATTAGTGAATAATTTCATTTCTATGCTTTCAACAAAATGAAAAATCCGACATAGGTGATGGGCAAGTGGAATGACATGTGGGTCTATTTAAATATTGATGTTTAACAAAATGATAAATTTGACATAGGAAATGGGAAAATGGAATGACATAAGCGCGTATTTAAATATCGATGAAAATGCCCAAGCATTGACGTCAAGGTAGTACCATGGACTTTGGATTTTCTTCTATTTAAATATTTATGCCGTGGCCTCGGAAGATATACCAGCATTAACGTCAAGGTAGTTCCATCGACTTTTGATTTTGTAATTATGAGTGATTGCTATATGAGTTGGTGAGAAACAATAAATTACATTATTATTTATTAAATATTATGTAGATTAAAGAATTAAATTGAAATTGAAATGTAGATGATGAAGATAAAGATTACTGAAATGAAATTGAAATTGAAATTGAAATTGAATTGGTCTATCTAAACTTAAGAGGGTAAGTGATTATTTTAGATTTTTTAGAATTTTGTTTATGTGCTTAAAAAACATTAAGAGAAGCTTTCCAAGATCATCATAGTTTTGTTGAGTTAAGAGGTTAGGAAGGTTGGTAGTGTGACAAATATTTTAAAAATTAGATCTAATCTAGGAATAGGTTGGACAATCCAAGAGAAAGTGTTTTTCATCTTCAACCTTCTTAG
>CBVK0100437602.1:0-11505 GCA_900067695.1 Picea abies | reverse complement strand
CCAAAAAATCAAACTTGACGTCTTATCTTGCTGAGAGTACCAGGAGGTGCGCTAGGTTAAGGTGTACTAGGCTATCCAGAAATTAGGTCAATCTCTTCACTTAAGGTTCCTTAAAAAGAGGTTTAGGGTTTCATTGCTGCAATAAAAAATTTGGCTACAACTGCAACTGTAAATGAGAAAATGCTCCCAATCTATCTTCTAACGGTTAGATTGTTCGAATATAGTGTGGGTCCATAAACTGTTAGAAATAATAGATGTGCTTGTTTAACCATAAAAAATATAACAATATTGTCACCCAACCATAGGCCGAAGCCACCCTTGGGCACCTTAAACTTGATAGAGAATGATTTCAGAAGCAAACCATAGGCCTAATAGCCAATTGATGTAGCATACCTGTCTCCAGAGCAAGAATGCATGGAAGAAATTCCAACCATAACCAATATAAAGTCCAAGACTAAACCGAGAATATAGATTGTAGTAGCTGCAACTGTAGCTACTCTCCAGACTTGCGCACTTAATCAGTTTTTGTAGTGCACACTTGTACATTTCTGTAGTTGCAAGCTGTGTGTACCAAATTAGATTTGGCTTCTTGTATTTGTACTTTTTTTCCTGAGCTTTCTGGGACGACTTCTCATTCTGGAGGCTAAACACTTAATATTAAATATTTCCTTGAGCTGACTTCTCTTCTAGGGTTTTGTTCAATGCTTTAGGGTTTCTTCTTGCTTCACAAAATATTCTATTCTTGTCAGGGTTACATGTGGAGGTAAATACCTCCCGAAACTACCATAATATCAACACTCCAACCCTTTCTTCCCATAGAATGAGGGACAACCCATTCTTGGGTCAATACACCCTAAAATCCCAAGAGATAAGAAAATGGAGGAGAATAATGATGGAAAGTGGTAAGTATGGTCGGGAACGGTACGATGGCTCATCAAGGGAGTTCCTAAAAGAAAACCCATACCCAAGGAATACCAATTACTAGGGAAGAATGTCAACCACCAAGGTGAAGGAGGGAAAACGACATAATGTCTGAGCATATATCATGAAATCTAGATCAAGATGAGATACAACATACTTAATTTCCTTAAATATTGAAATGATGCTCACCATAATAATAACTTGTACCTCTTGGAGCAAGTCTCATTGCCTTCCGAAAGCCAACTGATGTGGTGGAACCCTTCTGGAAATATGTGACCATCTTTGGTGGTGAGAGGGGTTTCCATTTGTGAAAAAGGGTACTGCTGGTGATGTAGTCTCTTGACACTCCATATCTACAACGTGAGGGCCTTGAGACATAATATCCTTAGTTATCCACAAAATTGGGATAACAATTAGTATGAGAGATATTAAAAGGTTTCCTAGTAGAAAAGTTTAATAGGGGACCCAATTTATTCTCTAAGAGTAATGGTGAATATAATAAATTAGGGAGTGTGTTGTGTCGCCACAACAATAGGTTATATATGGGTTATATGTTTATACATATGTTCCTAGCCTTTCATCTAGCAGGTCCATAGTTTATGTTAGTAATGCCATGTTTTTCACTTGCAGTGCATTAAACATATTGAAAAAATATACCATTCAAGCTATCATTCTTTCATATTTCTTTGTTATTTTCTAGAATGATTCTCATGAGAGAGATAAGAGAAGAAACATATTGTACTAAATATTCTAAGGAATTCCTAGTTAGGTTCATATTCATTATCAATATTTTCTTGACTAATGTAATGTCAATTTGGACTTCAAAAAAATGATTGAGCCACCTTTTTGGATCAATTGTTACAACATCATAAATGTTGGATACTGCTCCTGATAATGAATGATGGCACCGTGTTTAGGTGCATACATTGGAAATATACCCCTAAATTTGACATGAAACTGGGTTGTTCATGTTTTACCTTAATATAAGGAACAATAAAGTTGGTCTCTATTCCATGCCCACTCCACTATGTCACTACTAATAAGGAGTTTTTTTTTTTTTTTAAATTCGGTAANNNCTACTAATAAGGAGTTTTTTTTTTTTTTTAAATTCGGTAAATGATACATTTATTGTTGGCATTGCCATTGTAGTAGTTTTCCCTCCCCCTCCCTTTGTATATTGTGGTACCATTGAAGTGGAGGTTGTTGAAGAGGAAACACTACTTACTATTTGAGGAGTTTTAGCCTTATCACTAGGTATCCTATGAATATTTTAAATTAATAATCTAGGCTAGTTATTAATGGAATTATTATATTGTAGCATCCCCAACCACCAAATCGGCTATGCCAGTAAATATTTTTGAACTCTGATACTAGTTAAACATAAAAAGAGAATAATATGTAATGCATATTTCTATACATAATCATAACATAAATATATATGCAACATAAACATGAAAAACCCATGAAATAAAATGCTTAATTATTACTGTGACACATGATTTAACACATAATTGACACTTATATTTGATTAAAGGAACAGTAACTTCTTGCATACCTACTACGTACCTCCCAGCCTTAGACCGCACTTCTCTTAACTCTCAGCAGTGGGTCACCCCCGAGCTGGGGATAAAATCCACCTAGTTAATATTTCCTAACCAAGCTAATTATCTCCAACCATAGGAAACTTCGTCATAGGTGCCAATTCATACTGAAAACCTACAATCCCTCATTCCCCACATGCATGTCCCACCCCAGGAAGTGGCTCAGAGATGTGTATAAGAGACAGTTCCTAACCAAGCTAATTATCTCCAACCATAGGAAACTTCGTCATAGGTGCCAATTCATACTGAAAACCTACAATCCCTCATTCCCCACATGCATGTCCCACCCCAGGAAGTGTGCCCCTTCTCTGCTAAAAAATCCTTTGGCTTCCCACTTCCCTTCCAAGGCTTCAACAATAGGCCAAACATGAAGTCTCATAGCCTTGTCTCTACAGTTTGGCACCTCAGGAAAATAATTCCCTGCAAATCTCTTACCTAAAGATAATTCAATTTCCTACAGGCTTGACAACCCACCTCTTCAATCTAGCTCTCCAAGCTAACCAAGGTACATGTATCTGTGATAGTAATCGCCAGGTACGAGTGGCAACTCCATCAGTAAGTGCCTCCTCCTCAAATGATAGGAAAAAATGTACTAAGTCAAAACTATATGGATGCATGTTGCCAAATTGAAACTTGTCATGTTGAGAACTATCTTGGGCCCACTTGTCCCCCTCCTTCGGGCTTAGGATAGAATAATATGCATACTTTATACTTTAAGGAATATTAATATAATATTCCTTTGGGTTTAAGCCTCCTTAACTTATCCCCTTATCCTCAAATAGTGGAGTTATCCCCCCATACTGTTTTACATGGTTGGTCTATCACAATGATGTTTTTTCATTATATTCACATGTGATTACAGTTACATTGTTAGTACGGAAGTATTGGTCTTTTTGCATCCAAGTTCACCAACCTCAAAAACACAAAGTTCATGCACTAAACTGGTGTATGCAGAAATACTGGGGTGCACACACTCTTATTTTAGTGCGCCACCCTCGTACACTTACACAGGTGCACGTTATAACATAACATATATAAAAATGGCTCTCTAGCCTCAAAATCACGCACTAAGCCAGTGTGTGCAGAATCTTGGGATGTGCACATTCTTCTTTTAGTGCACCATTCTTGCACACTTAAACTGGTGAGTGATGTATAAATTAAGATATTCCTCTTTTAGTGCGCCATCCCGCACACTTACACATGTGCATGCTACATTCATTTTAAAATGTGTGCACTGGTGTGATATTCACGCACACTAACTCAATGCACACAAAACAAAACCAAAGATATTGTACCATCAACTCTCCAAATTATATGTAAATTACAGTTACATTTATATGTACACTTGGGGTTCAACCTAGGGGTATTACATTCCCCTCCCCCTTATTTATGCACTGTCCTTAGTGCAATATATACACATACACAACCAAAACTTCAAAAGTCTTCAAAAAGATGTGAGTATTCCGCTTGCATAGCATCCTCATGCTCCCAAGTTGCATCCTTAGGGCCATACTAGGTCTATTGGACCTTTACTATCCCTATGGCTTGATTCCAGAGCTGCTTGATCTTTTGTTCCAATATGCACACCAAATGCACTTGGAAGCCACCTTCTTGCTCCACCTGAATCAAATTTCAATCAATGACATGATTAACATTAGGTACATAACTTTTAAGCAATGATACATGTAATACATTAGGAATACACATTGGTGCATGCAAGGAAAAAATGTATGCTACAGGTCCAATTCTTTCCAGGATTTCAAATGGCCCATAAAAATGAGTTGCCAAATTTGAGCAAATTCCCAAATTCAAGGAACTTCTGTTGGCCTTTACTTTCAAGAACACATGGTCACCCACTTTAAATTCCTTTTGAGTTCTGCTCTTATCAACATAGCTTTTTTGCCTATCCTGGGCAACCTTTAAATTCTGTTTTATTTTCATCATTTTCTCTTCCATTTCCCTGAGTAGTTCTGACCCAACCATTGCTCGGTCTGCTGGGTTGTCCCAACTCATTGGTTTGTTGCATTTTCTTCCATAAAGTGCCTCAAATGGGCTCATCTTCAAAGATGCTTGGTACACATTGTTGTAAGCAAACTCTATAAAGTGCAAATAATCCTCCCATTTGGATGGTTTATCCATCACATACATTCTTATCATATGTTCTATTACCTGATTCACCCTTTCTATCTGCCCATCTGACTCTGGATGATAAGCTATGCTAAAATGCATATTTTTTCCAAATCCCTTGAATAATACTTTCCAAAAATTTGATGTTAATTTTGGATCTCTGTTAGACACAATTGTCTTGGGCATTCCATGTAATTGAGCTATTTCTTTCAGATAAATATAAACTATGTTAGCTACCTCGTGAGTGATGTTTATTGGGATTATATGGGCAACTTTGGTAAGCTTATCAACCACTACCATGATAGAATCATGTTGCTTTCTAGTTCTTGTTACTTTAGTGATAAATTCCATTGTTTCAACTTCCCATTTTCACTCAGGAATGGGCAATAGATGCAACAAATCAGCTGAGTGTCTATGTTCATCCTTGACCTTTTGGCATTCCTAAGACCTGCAAATAAAATCAACAACTTCTTTTTTCATGCTTGACCAACAATATTGGCTCTTGACAACTTCCATAGTTTTCTGGTAACCTGGGTGTCCAACATAAGGAAAACTATGCATTTCTCCCAATATCAGATTCTTCAATTCCAAAGAATTTGACACATAAATTCTGCCCCTGTACATGAGAATTTCACCATTTTCCATCTTATAGTCTTCAACTTTCTGCTGCAAATTACCTTGCTACAATTTTTCCTTTACCTCCATGCATTTATTATATGATTTTTCAACCTCTAGAATTCTATCTTTCAAATTTGATTGGTACATGCTAATGGTTGTAGCATGCATCTCATGCACCCTCCTGTTGAGTGCATCAACCACCTTGTTCTCTTTACCTTTGATATGTTTTATATCAAAATCATATTCATTGAGGAAATCTAACCACCTGGTTTTCTTGGCATTTAGAGTTGATTGTCCAAACAAGTATTTTAGACCACTATGGTTTTTCCTCAACTCAAATCTTTTTCCCATGATGTAGTGCCTTCACATCTTCAAGGCATGCACTATGGCTTCCAAACCTTGTTCTCTTTACCTTTGATATGTTTTATATCAAAATCATATTCATTGAGGAAATCTAACCACCTGGTTTTCTTGGCATTTAGAGTTGATTGTCCAAACAAGTATTTTAGACCACTATGGTTTTTCCTCAACTCAAATCTTTTTCCCATGATGTAGTGCCTTCACATCTTCAAGGCATGCACTATGGCTTCCAACTCCAAATCATGAGTTGCATAGTGCCTTTCATGCTCCTTCTCAAGTGTTGCTCATGCTCTTCTTCAGATTTAGAATATATCAGAATATCATCCAAGAAGACAATGACAAAATTATCCAAGTAAATTCTAAATATACCATTCATGAGACACATGAAGACAGTTGGTGCATTCGTTAACCCAAATGGAACCACTATGAACTCATAATGGCCATACCTTGTTCTGAAGGAAGTATTGATGATGTCTTCTTATTTAATTCTTACCTGATGATAGCCCAACCTGAGATCAGTCTTTAAGAATATTTTTTCATCTTTCATTTGATCAAAAAGGTCATCTATCCTTAGAAAATGATACTTGTTCTTCACGGTTACCTTATTCAACTGCTTGAAATCAATGCAAAGTCTCAAAGTTCCATCCTTTTTCTTCACAAATAATGCTAGGGCACCCCAAGGTGTCACACTTGGGTGTATATACCCCTTCTTCAAAATCTCTTCAAGTTTCATTTGTAATTCCTTCAGTTCTGGTGTACTCATCCTATAAGGGGTCTTGGATACCGGGGCTACTCCAGGCATCAAATTGATGGATAAATCAACATTTCTCTTGGGTGGCAATCCTGGTATTTCTTTAAATACATATTCAAACTCTTTTAGGACTTCATAATCTTCAATATTTGGAACCTTATCTTTATGTGTCTCTTCCATATGTGCTACAAATATTTGATACCCTTTCTTGTAACTTTTCTTCAACTGCAAGGATGAAACTTCCTTGACAATTCCTACTTTGGTAATTCCTTGTACTGTCCTTAAGTTTCCTTCCTTATCCAAGCAAGTAAATTCCTTATTATAACAGTCTAGGAAAACATGATGTTTATCCAAGCAAGTAAATTCCTTATTATAACAGTCTAGGAAAACATGATGTTGGCCCAACCAATCCATACCAATTAGGTAGTCATAGGAACCTAAAGGTATGATGTTCAAATCTTCCCTAGTGTTCAGTGCATTCATGTTCATTGGGTATGCAATAACCATCTCATTAATTTTTCTTTTAGCTCATGTAGCTAGCTGCACCATCCCAGGTTTTCCAATCTTGGTTCTTGGCAATTGAAATATATCCACCAACTTAGGATCCAGATAACTATGAATAGATCCTGAATCAATTAACATAATAATGGGTTGTTTATTGATATTACCTTTCACTTCAATCATATGTGATTGAAACTCAACTTTCTTGTTTTCTAGGGCTGCATAGATCTTAGGTACATTTCTTCCCATGTCCTCTACTGTTTCAACTTGTTGTACATTGTGAACAATCCTCACTTTTTCACTTCCATGAGGGAAATATCTGTACATACGATCTCCCTTACAACCCAAACATTGAATATGTGGTTTCGTTGGTATTTTCCCCAATTTCTCTGTAATTCTGGATTCTTTAGAAGTTGGTTGTCCCCAAGAGTTATTTTTGAAGAAGGGTGGTTTAGTTCCCTTCTTCCTCTGTTCCATATTACTTTTCTTGTTGTCTTCCCAAGATTTTTGGTAAGTTTCTCTCCCTTTATGCTGATCATAAATGCACTTATCCCTTCTTATAGTTTCCTCCAATGTTTTTGGATCATCATATTGTATCCTATCACTGATAAATGATGGTATCCCACTCAAATATCTCTGAATCTTAACTTTCTCATCCTTGATGAAGGAAACATATTTCAGTAGCTCTAAAAACCTCCTTCCATACTCATCTATGGTCATACTCCCAAGATTGAGTTCAAATAATTACTTCTTTTTCTTATCATAGTATCTCTTAGTCAAATATTTCCTTTTAAAATACCTCTTGAATTCCCTATTTAGCATGCAAAAGTTTTACACGTGCAATGCTGAAGTGTAGCGCATGCACCACACACCTATATCTAGTATGCATACTTTTCTGTTATGCACCAATCTCTACTAAGCACAAATTTCGTGTCACACACCAATACTTTGTGCACACTGCAAGCACCACACCACACAACACCAAGGTTTAGTGTGTTCACAACATGCACCAATACTCCCTGCACACCAATATTCTGTCACACACCAATATCTACTAAGCACAATTTTTTTGTCACACACCGATAATATGCACGCACTGCAAGCACTACACTACACAACGCCAAGGTTTAGTGTGTTCACACCATGCACCAATCCTCCCCGCACACCAATATTCTGTCATGCGCTAATATCTACTGAGCACAACTTTTGTTTCACACACTTATATTTTGCACACACTACAAGCAATACGCTACACAACACCAAGGTTTAGTGTGTTCACAATGCGTGCCAATACTCCCTGCACAACAATATTCTATCACGCACCAAAAATTATACCTTCGTGCGACGTGAATATTCAACATGCTTGCATTACATACCAACGTTGCCTGGGCACCAACAAATTCGCACTGCGCTTTGACAACATTCCAAGCGCACATATTGTGTACCCCATTATTATTCATGCACCACAATCTTTGTACCCTGTGATTCCAAAATCTAGTGTTCTTTTCTATGCACCCTTATTTTGTGCATGCCACCAATTATACACAGTGCAGTGCCAAAATTTAGTGTACATACCTTGTGCACCATTATTTTCTGTGCAACGCCAAATGTTTAGGTCGCCCACCTGCACAACATTACCTTTCCACATCACCAGCTCCGCATGGTGCAATACCCAATTTTAATGGGCACACTTGCACACCTTTATTTTTTTGCGCATCACTACTACTTAGTGCACACAAATATTTTCGACACTTAACTGGTTTTCCATAATTTTGATGCAAAAATTGGGTCTTTTGCCTGATTTTCACCTAATTTCCACCATGGAAGTTTTGCAACCATGCAATTTTTTCGATTTCACTCCAATATACCCAAATTCAACCTTTGCAACAACAATTTTTGTGTGCGCTTCTGGTTGAAATTCCCGATGCGAGTTTTCCCAATTCATTCACGAATTGAGAATTTTATTCAAACAATTCTGCTCAATCTGTTGTGGCTTCCCTGTAACTTCAAATTCGATCAATTCCTATCTGAATTTTCTTAAACAAGGATTAAAATTAGGAACATCTCATCACTTAACCAAATTTCCCAAATTCCCCATGATTTTAACAACAGAAATTGGGGATTTTTCCCAATTCCACTCAATTTCTTCTAATTTTCGTCATGGATGCACTGTAACTTGAAATTTGGCCACTCCTGAATTCAACTCTCTGCAAGAATACACTTCGACATTATGCTAACTTGGCCCATCTAGGCTCAGTGTTGATAATTGGGCTATGATACCACATTGTAGCATCCATAGCCACCAACTAGGCTATGCCAATACAAGTTTTGAACCCTGATACAAATTAAGCATAAAAAGAGAATACTATGTAATGCACAATTCTATACATAATCATAACATAAATATACATGCAACATAAACATGAAAATCCCATGAAAGCAAATGCATAATTATTATTGTGACATGTGATTTAACACACAATTGACACTTATCTTTGATTAAAGGAACACCAACTTCTTGTATACCTTCCACGTACCTCCCAACCTTAGACCACATTGCTCATAACTCTCAGGAGTGGGTCATCCCCGAGCTGGGCTAAACTCCACCTGGTTAAGGTTTCCTAACCAGGCTAAAGTATCTCCAACCACAAGAAACATTGTCAGAGGTTCCAATTCATACTAACATCCTATAGTCCCACAATTCCCACATGCTTGTCCCACCCCAGGAAGTGTTCCCCTTCTCTTCTAAAAAGTCCATTAGCTTTTCCCACAGTCCATTGACTTCCCACTTCCCACAGGCTTACTATGTAATAAATTCACTTTATGACTTTAGAATATGTTAATGTTAATTTTTTGTGTAAAGCAATCTATCTCACATTCATAAGTGGAAATGATTTTCTTAATGAACAATGATATATAAGGAGGTAAACTCCTTAGTAGTAAGTGACCGATTATTCATTGATAATATCATATGGTGTTATTGTGAGTATCTTTTTTTGAGATTATTTATGTGACTCAACCCTATCTAGGGTTTCCTCATTTAGTGATCTAGCTCATTTTGTAACATGGTATCAGAGCAGGAAGCCATATGAAGAGTCTCGGGCCTTTGAAAGACAAGGTTTCCACTCTTGCAACTTCAATAGTTTGAGAGCCACAAAGTGCCACAAGTCGAGGAGCCACCACCAAAAATTTCTTTTTGATTCTCCATTTTATCTATATCGTATGCGTTTTCTCTAGGATCTTTTGATTCTCCATTTTATCTATATCGTATGCGTTTTCTCTAGGTTCTAGGTAACTTGGGATTTCTACCAGGGGGGAAGGAGGATAACTTAACTCAAGAATATCACTGGAATTCATCAATTTCCTATCAAATATTTTTCAAGTGAAATTTGAACTCATAGTAGGTTCTGAGAAACATCTTTGGGGTCTTAGCTGTTTTTTTTTTCACGAGAAATTTAGTTGAGGATGGAAATCAATGGTGTTGAGG
Source organism: Picea abies (assembly GCA_900067695.1). Taxonomy (NCBI): domain Eukaryota; kingdom Viridiplantae; phylum Streptophyta; class Pinopsida; order Pinales; family Pinaceae; genus Picea; species Picea abies. The sequence goes on along the minus strand of CBVK0100437602.1, from coordinate 1,139 downwards.
CGACATAATAGGTTACAGTGATTACATATCCCTCTTTTATAGAACACATTTTTATTTCGATCTACCTTTATGTTCATATTTTTGATTGCTAAGGGAGTCCGGGTAGATAGAAGTCTGGGCCACCAATTTGGTTAATGGATAATGGGTTGATAGGTTATCGCAACATTCGTCAGGAGCATTGATGATGGAGCAACTGTTCTCTCAATTATTTGGATTATCCGAGCTTGTGTCATCTCTCCATGAAAAGTTCTTCTATGCGTCAGGTGACCAACGATGATAATGGCTGGAAATCATATTATGTAGCAACAAAATCTATTGTTGATGTGAATGCGGACTACTATAATATTTTAAGGGCAAACAATATAGTGGGTAGTAGATAATTCGATTGAATACGGCTATCTCAAGAAGGTTTTGGGAAGACTTGGTACTAGCACTGGTAGAAGATTAGTTGGATTATGATGACTATGTTTTTGGTATTGCATTAAGTGTTCTTAGAGGAAAGCTTGAATATAGACAACATATAACAAGTGCAACCATGATTGAAGATCCACCAGATGTTGAAGGTGGTGAAGAATATGCCGAAGAAAAGGGATTTTATGCATTTTAGGATGCCCACACTTTGAATACAAGAAATAATTAGTTAATATCTCAAAGCGGATTGTTTCCTAGTTAGTTCAGAAGTTTTGTATCTAGGGAAAGACTCCTCATTAGTTGGAGAGACATACATGTGGATTCCAGTCTACTAGTGAAGTTACATGACATGCATGTGGATTGTAATCTACTAGTGAGGTTACACGACATATATGTGGTTTGTTTTCTAGTAATTGACTTCAGGAGATTCGTGATTCAGTAATTCAGGGAGTTGTAATCTCAAAACTTGAGAATTTAACTCAACAAATACATTTTTATAGTGGTTATGAGGCAACTTAATGGAGCTCAAACTAATCCAGGAACTATGTTCAAAGAAAAATATTCTAGAGGATGTTTATGATGTTTAGTGTTCAATTTATGTATTTTACATTCAATATATTTATTTGATTTTTATTTTTTTTAGCACCGCACGCCTTATGGTGGGTGGGGTATGTTAGAATGTGCTCGTTTTACCATTGACAATATCACTATTTTCACCCAACCATAGG
>CBVK0100437601.1:0-11506 GCA_900067695.1 Picea abies | reverse complement strand
GTTAAAACCTAGATGACATAGTTTGTTGTTAATTCTAAAACAATTTGTTATTTGCAAGGGTCAATGCAGACTAGTCTTTCTCTACCATATCTGTTTGGTCATGAATTTCATAGGTTTCTATTTAGATATGTCGTTTTACTTATTGATGAGTCTCTATAAGATGGTTAAGCATTACAAGTGACATGGTGTAAATTCAAGCCCGCTCCACCATGGGTTGGTTAAAATCTTGTTGATGTATCATTTGTCAACCATAGGTGATAGTTGGGAGTTCTTTTTAATGGGGAATGGTTTTGCCTAGGATGATCCTACAACAAACCCTCTTTTAACAAGAAACCCTAACTTAGGCAAGCTAGTGGTTGAAGACCAGTTTAGTAATTCAATTAATGGACCAAATTTTACTGACAAAACCCTCTAGATGAAGGGACTCTATGTAAGTTCCTAATTGCAAGTTTTCCTAAGAAAGAGACTGATGAATTGAAGGTAAATGACCCTCTTGTGCCTATGAATGATGTTAGCCTAAATGTTATTGATAAGTCTAATGCAAAGAATCTTTGTAAAGGAACAAAATAACCCTGCACAGATTTGGGTTTCAAGAACAATAAAGTGGGTTGACTAATCTCTAGGAAACTAAGGAATCGAAATGATACTCATCTGAGCTCGATGAATATAATCGAGATTGATGAGGGTTCGGATCTTGAGATAGAGGATTTTCTCGTTCATGAAGATCCAGAATTTCAGGGTTCCAGGAGGGAAGTTATAGTTCCTACTGAAACTTATGATTTCATGACAAATTTTTCACCATGCCTTAAAGGTAAAGAAGGGTTCTCTGGTATTAGGCAAGATCTGAACTAATCAACAGGTAAGACTAATGAACCCTTGGTTGTCTGTTCCCTTCATCAACCTTTCATCTTCCATGTACAATGTGATGGTTGTTTCCATTGGGTCGAGGATTATTACACCAACATTCCTCTCTTATAGGCTCGAATTAAAACTCTTACTACTCAGAATGATTTGTTTAGGAAAGAAAACCTTGATCTCAAGGAGCATGTGTTATAACCCTAAATTGCACTATCCCTGCTTACCTGGCATCAGGGTCAAGGCAATAATAAACTCTGAACTATCTGACCCCTCTTTAGTTAACTTTTAATGGTAAAGCAATTTTATTTTCCTTTCATTTTATTTATGTTATCTAATTCGAACTAAGTTGATTTGAAGTTTGATTTCATTTACTAAAATTAAGACTAGCTATAGAATCTTCAATTCTGTAGCCAAGTCTCTTTTAATAAAAAATCAGTTATTAGTAATTGTTTGTTCTAATTTATCAAATTGGTTTTTCTTTTCTAAGGAAATGGGAGATTTTGCTGCTGTTTATTTGGATGAAATATTTTCAATTATATGTTAAATGATTAGTAGTTTCTCCTTCTTTTTGTTTTGTAAAAACTTTGATTTATTTTGAATAAGCCAACTCTGTTATAAGTGGTTTCCAATCCACTATTTTTGTAATATTACTTGATTTTGGGAGATCCAACTCTATCCTATGAGATATGAGTATGTGGATCCCAAGTTACTTTAAATATTGTTCACTTTGTTAGTGAAAGGCATCTTTGATTGGAATGCTTTATGGACATGTAAATTCCCAAGACTATATGGATAAGTGGTTCACATATCGGCTTTAGACCAACGTGACATTATTCCATTTATGTTTTGCCTCTTATATTATGGAATATTGATATGTTATAGAAGTTTAGTCTCATTAGCATACGATGTTTCATTTTATTCAGTGCTTTAAAAATTTTCTATAACTTGTTGTTTCATATATTATACCTGTGATTGTTATTTCAACTTTAATATCATGATTTACGCTTGATGTTTAGTTGATGTATCAAATGAATGCTTCACATTAAAATTTCTTTTACTGTAATCATTCATCATTATAAGGTCACTGGATCTACATGTTTAGTACTCTGTTCTTATATCCTAGCTATCAATAAACACCTTAAGTTTATTTTGGATATGTTAGTACAAGCCTGTCACAAATATCTCTCACAGGAAAGATAGGTGGAAGTATGGATTGCACAGGGATATAGACACAGTATGAGACTAATCTAAGGTTAGTTTTGTTCAGATTCAATTTTTGTTATTAGTTTATTCATTAATGAAATAAGACAGTTTAAATTGGTTGTGACTATTATTCTATTCTTGTTTTAGATTATGTTTTATTAATATTTTTTTGAGTTCTTAGATTTTAAATTATAAAACAGAAAACATAAAAAATATGTGCTTTCTTTATCAACTTCATAAAAAAAATGCAAAACACTGATTTCACAACACATCCACCAAAACTTGCAAATTGTAAATATCATGTTCATATTTATGTTTTTGTTTAACATTTGTAAATAATTAGATTCATGTACATAGTATCATAGTTATAGATTTAGAGTAGTTCATTTTATTTCATTATTTTAGGACCCTAGTTGGTTAACTAAGCCATTAAACCCATCAACATAGATCATACTAAACAACTTAGGTTAATTAGACAACCCCGATCTAGATCTATCCTTCCAATTGATGTTGTGTCACTTATGCCCATCAACAGCAAGACAGGATTGGGTTTTAGAACATGTAGTTCAAGGAAAGTCTCGATTCTGATTAACATGAGTAAATGAAGATGTCGACCTTGAATGCCACATGTCTTTGTCATGTAGGGGTGTCACAAAACTTGGTTTCTTCCTAAGTCATATTAAGGTTCCTTGTGTCCTAGTCACACCTCTTAGTCATCTTTTCTAGATCATATCTATACAGCAAGATCGATCGGTGTCAGAGATTTTGGAAAGAAGATACCAACGAAAAGTGTTAGAAGAAGAACCCTGACCCCTGACTCACCAACTGGACTGGAAAAATAATGGGATGTTTTCGGCGTAAGATATGATCGGATTTTGACATTTAATAGACCAGTTAATGCTTAATCCCACATTTTTTTCTACCTTGTGCATCGATTGAACAACAACAATTTGAAATTGTTGATAGGGCACGTTACAACTTGCACCTGCATCATCAACCCATAATCGAATTTAATTTTAAAATTCTTTGAAGATATGTTGTTAGATTTAACATAACTACACTCATAACCCAAATTAAATGACTAATGCGACAAGGTAACTTCATCCCTATTTAAATCTCTAGAATGGTTTTGAACAATTTCATTCTGCACACAAGTTTGAACTCTAGAGCATCCGAAGAAGCAAAGCAATCGTCTCGAGACTATGTTGATCCTTAGATTATGAAAACCAGGTTAAACAAGCTAGAGAGGTATTTGTTCAAGTTTTTCAATTCGACGGTCATGATTTGTATATGAATCTGATTTCCTACACTGTCTCTANATTCGACGGTCATGATTTGTATATGAATCTGATTTCCTACACTGTCTCTAACTATGTTCTAGCTGTAGGTAAAATGCCACTGAGAAAGCTAACCACCAGACGCTCATCAAGTGCACCCAAGCTAAAGGAAGCTGAAATAGGTGAAGGCTCTTCACTACGAGGAAGTTGGAGCACACTCCCAAGGTATAGTCGGTCATAAAAACCTCAACAAAGAAATCCTTTGTCCAACCTCCGGTATTCGGTGACACAAAAGCAAGCACTAGATCCAAAGTAATGCTCCCATAGTGGGGGGACCTTTCCAACGGAATCGACCAAGAGGAGTACCCAGAGTGTATCCCACACAGTGACTTGGATGTAAGGGTGCTCGATGACCAGGTGTTCCTAAACATTTGATGGTCATATTTGGACATGGTGGTGAGAAGAACCCCATTTTTCCCTTGCATAGAGGTTTTGAGGTGGCTGATCAACCATACAAACATGCATAAATGTTTAATCAATGATGAAAATGGTAGGTGTGTCAAATTTTTCCTCCTGACAAAATTCCATAAATGCTACAAGCTCAAAGACCTAGAGGAGCGACTAAACACAGACTTCGTCATATTAAGGTTCCCTGTGTCCTAGTCACACCTCCTAGTCATCTTTTCCATGTCAGCTCTGTACGGAAAGATCGATCGGTGTCGAAGATTTTGGCAAGAAGATATCAACGAAAAGTGTTCGAAGTAGAATTCCGACCCTCGACTCACCAACTGGACCGACGAAATGATGGGATGTTTTTTGGCATAAGATACGATCAAATTCTGACATTTAATAGACCGGTTAATGCTTCATCCCTCATTTTTTGCTACCTCATGCGTCGATTGAAGAAAAACAATTTTAAATCTTCAATGGGTCACGTTACAACACGCACCCACGCCGTTAACCCACGATCAAATTTAATTTTAAATGTATTTGAAGATATGGTGATAGATTTAATAGAACTACACTCATAACCCGAATTGAATGGCTGACATGGCAAGGTAAGTTCATCCCTATTTAAATCTCTATAACGGTTTTGAACAATATAATTCTGCGCACAAGTTTGAATTCGAGATCATCCGAAGAAGCAAAGCAAACGTATCAAGACTGTGTTGATCCTTAGAATATCAAAGCCAGGTTAAACAAGTTGCAGAGGTATGTATTCAAGTTTTTCAATTCGGCGATTGTGATTTACATATGCATCTGATTTCTTACACGATCTCTAAGTATGTTCTAGTTGCAGGTAAAATGTTGTCGAGAAAGCCAATCACCGGATGCTCACCGAGAGAACCCAAGCTAAAGGAAGAAGAAACATGTGAAGGTTCTTCTCCTGGGACCGTGAAGCATTTGGAGTACACTCCCAAGGCAGAGTCGGTCATAAAAACCTCAACAAATAAATCCTTTGTCCAAGCTTCGGTCTTCCATGACACAGAAACAAGCACCAGATCAAAAGTAATGCTCCCGTAGTGGGGGGACCTGTCCAACAGAATCAGCCAGGAGGAGTACCCAGAGTGTATCCTACACAACGACCCAGATATAAGGGCACTTGATGACAAGGTGTTCCCAACCATCCGACGGTCATATTTGCACACGATGGCTAGCAGAACCCCGATTTTCCCTTGCATAGAGGTTCTGAAGTGGTTGATCGACCATACAGACGCGCATAAATTTTTAATCAATGATGATAATGACAGGTGTGTCATATTTTTCCTCCCTAAAAAAGTCTAGAAATACTACAAGATCAAAGACCCAGAGGAGCGACTAAACACAGACTTCATGGTGAAGTTCTACGAATTCCATGACACTAGCCGATTGATGGCCTCATGGTGGAAGGAGGACAATAATTTTACCAACTAGAGCAATGGTTGGTATGGGGAGGTTAACTTGAGGGAGCCATACATCTATTTGATGGCTCTCATTTACCGACTGTATGGAGAGAAGGATTGCTCCAAGTTTTCAAAAGCATGGATGCCCTTGGCATACACAGTGGCGATCTCCAGAAGCAGCTTCAAATGGGAAGCGATAATTTCCAAACAATTGAGCATCTGTGTATAGCAGGCTCAGACGCCAAAAGAAGGGGAATCACCTACTTTCCACATGGCCTCGTACCTGCTCAAATTCATTTGTGCAAGAAATGTCTTCGCCGACATGAATTTAAGCTGGCATGTTGCGGAGCTCCTGATCCACATTTATTTCAACATACTATGGGAGAATGGGTATAAAAAATCCTACGCACTCATTTGCGATGAATTCATCGCTCGTATTCATTTTATTATATTTAAAAATGAATTCTTGAGATTATCTGCAACAACTAAGTAAATGGTAGTGAAGGTAGGCCAATGGTATTTAGATGAATGCTCAACATAATCAGGGTGTTTGGGGCCACTGGAGTGCCACATCTACTACTCGTGCATGTCCTAGACCGGCTCATTATGGGAGAAATCTACTATCAGACTATCCTGCATGGATATAACACCACACTAGTTAAGGACAAGAAGCGAGCTTTCATACCCTATGATTTCCATGTGGGGTTTTATTTGATAAAGGACACTACTCAAGCCAAACAATAAGGGTTGAGCCAACTTCAATTCATGTTCCTGATAGGACGATTCCTCAAGAATGACCCTAAAGGCATGGTCCTCCAGCATGCTTTGTAGGTATCATCTTGTTGGCCATACGCGCATGATAAATTTGAAGATGAAATTTTCATAGAGTGCACTTAGGACTGGGAGGAGGTTGTATAGAGGATGGCCAACCTGAACATGACAAGGTTCAAAGTTATGAGTATGGATGAACAGGTGGAGACAATATAGCAGTCGACTCAAGAATCCCTCGTATCCATGGAAGAAATCATAGTAGAAGAGACTACAAAGGCACAAAGAAGAGGATTTATCTTGCTAGAAGGGGCACAAAGAATCATTGATCAGTTGCATAATGACCCTAAACTTGTAGATATGTCGAGGATTCTCGTTGATGACCCAATCGAAAGCAGAGGAAATCCAGGTGGCCTAGAGCCAATACAACTTAAAGAAATCACTGGGCCAAAAAACCTTGAAATTCCACCACCACAGATCGCATCACCGAGGGGGATTTAACCCCAGCCTGAGATAGCGAGAACACTAGGTAGGACAATTTTACCAAACCCCTTATTCAAATTAATAACCATTTATGATGATGATCAGAGGTCGGAGGTGTCCCTGGTGACTCCAGTGCAAATTACAGAGGAAAAATAACTTGAGAGAGCATCTACCCTAGGTCCTGATGCTCCAATTTAGAGCCTTCTGTAGAGGGAGCATGAGGTCGAAAGTTCCTTAGACAATGAGCTACTCGATTTGTCGGTAATCCCAATAGAAATATAGAGGGATGAGATGGGATCGGGAGGTCGGAAAGAGGAAGTTCTGTAGAAATAAATCGGCACACTGATAGCCGATTACCAAGTGAGTATAGGACCTATACCCAATTCTTCAATTTTAGTTGATGCCTCAGCAGCTGATGCACAAAAAATGGAGGTCGCGCCATCGGGACATATAGAAGAATTCCAGGAACCAATCCTGGAACATATACATATAATCGGGAGCCTGGGAAATATGATAACATGGGGAGAACAACAAATCCTTGAACTTGTTGATGAGGTCACTGAAATACAAGCGATCATCTATGACAAAAAAATAAAATCCATCATGAATAGGACTACTAAGAAGGGAAGGCTTACACTAGACAACTCAATCGTCCTCACTACGGAGGAGAAGTTGCTCAGCACAGAACACACCAAGACACCCGAGCTCATCGGTGCAGAGAGGGCTATCACAGATGCCACATGGGTAGAGCAAGAAGAGATGAAAAGGAGTTGGCCACTGCACTTAAGGAGTTGGCACATTTGTGCCATTTGGAAAAATACTATGAGGACTCCGCACATGTCACTGTGTTTTTGAGAAGTGAGTTTCTAGATGCCTATGACAAATTCACGAATGAATGAAACCTTTTCACTGTAGGTATAGCTGATTTCCAAGAAGATACCCTTATGGAACTAGTGACCTGCATGGATGTGGAAAGGTGGTACGAGAAGGCTCACCAAGAAGTAGCTAGGATCGATTACATCAACACGGTTCAAAAGGGTTGAGACACCGAAAAGCACTACATTTGGGTGCTGAGGGACAATAGCATAGATTAGATTAGGAAAGCAGCCGAATACTGGGTGAAAATGGCCTAGGAACCTGCTGACAGGCGTAAGTGACACATCGTCAACTGAAAGGTCAAATTCGGACCAGGGTTGTCTAAATAAAACAAGTTGTTTGGAATGAAATAAACTGACAGGTTTAATGGCTCCGTTGGCCAACTAAAATCATAAAAATAATAAAAGAAATGAAACTAATCTATAAAGATTTGATACTAAAAATATAATTTTAATAATTTAAAAGTGTCAAAATAGAAACATGAATATGTACGTATGATTATGAACAATGTATATACAACTTGCAAGATTCACTGAATATTTTGCGAAATAGATGTTTTTTTGAAAGTGTTTATACAAGAGATAAAGAAAGCACATGCATTTTTCTGTTTTATATTGAATATTTAAAAGTCTAAACTAATGAATACTAAACAAATAAAATTGAAATAAGAATACTCAAATAGTCAAAGCTAATTCAAACTGTTCTTATTTCATTAATAAATAACTTAACTAAATAACAAGTAAAGTAACCTGTAACTAATAAAATAAGCTTAATTTATCTCCCTGTGCAATTCAAGATCCTAACTGTCCTGCTTATGATGGAAACCTGTAACAGAACATAGCTAATACTCCTAGAACAAACTCAAAGATGCATTGGAGCAAGAATATAACAACAGAATGATAAATATATAGATTTCGTGACCTTATGATAATCAATACTTATAAAGAGAGGAAACTCAATTCAAAGCATTAATGTGATCCATCGTTTAATATTTAAAATATTTCGACAATAATTAAATGGCAGATTGATCACAGATGTAAAAGGGAACAACAAATTACGGACATTATCAAAGTACTTAATAATAGGAAATACCATACGATAACCAGACTAAAGTTGCATCAAACGTAATAACATTTCATAAGATGGAAGAAAAAACATAATATGGTAAGCGTCACATAGGTCTAAAGCCAAGTAGTGAACAACTTCTCCATATCAGTCTTCAAAATTATATGTCCATAATGTATCCCAGCCAAATATGCCTTCACTACTAACAATGACCATTATTTAAACCATTTTTGGATTGACAAACTCTTATCGTGCAAGATAGAGTGTAATCCCCCAAACTAGATTGTCTCTCAAAAATATTACAATAGGAAACCACTCCTCTAGGAGTTGGTTTGTCAAAATCATTACAAAATAACAAAGTTTTATCAACATAAAATAAATAAAATACTAAATAATATAGCGTATGATTCAAGATGGTTTCTCCAAGTAAACAACATCATAATTATCCTTTTCTTGTAGATAGAAAAAAAGAAATTGATATTTAGCAAATAATAAAAGCTAATATTAAAAAAATGATAAGCTACAGGATTTTGTAGCCAGCTACAGGATTTTATAGCTAGTCTAAAATAGTAAAAATAAAATCCAATCTATTTTATTTTTAAAACAAAATCAAATTAAAAACAAAACAACCATTTTCTATTTTAGCAATTTGAAAAAGAGGCATCTCATATATCCGAATCTATGATAGTGGAATTTGTTGAGTTTTTTAATGATCGTATTATTAGATTGCTTAATCCTTTTGCTTATTAAATTTTAGTTTGAATTAATTTGTTTCTTAGGCCTGCAAATTTTCTTTACAATTTTTTTGTTAATGAAACCCTGAGTTGGCTCAATAATAGGAGTAGAAGAAACCTTGTCTTTTGGTACATCCACTACCTCTTTTAATGATTTTCTGGGTGTAAAAAATACATCGTGGTTTTTTACCCAGGGGGTTTGCAAAGAAATAGGATTTGGTTCATTAAACTCACATCCATTATGTGAATCAAAACATTTCTTCTCGGTCATGGGATTATCATAATTAGGGTTTAGATTAGAATGCAAAGGTGAGTCGACTGTTTTTTCAGGTAGGGAAAAATTGTTTCGACAGAGGGAGCTCTCCTAGGTATCCCCAATTTGGGCTAAATGTGACAGAAGCAAAATTTGTATAAGCCTGTGATGGAAGAGGCTAGACAGAGGGTTCCTTTGTTTCTTATAGCGCTTTGACATTTTTCATAGGATCATCAATAAGAGGAAGGGAATGTTTAACTTGGAACCCAGAAAAACCAATAACAGGATTGAATATCTGACCGAAATAAAAAAAAGCTTACCACAACCACAACAGAAATTCTGAGATTTATCCTTCCAAAGAACGAGACGTATCTTTGAAATGGTCCAATTTCTGGAAAAATTTCTTGTGTGGAAGGTAAATGACCCCATTTCCGAAATGGGTTTTTGTCTGTTTCCCCAAATTCTTAATAGTTTGCCCATAAAATCTCCCGAAAAACATGTATCATGTATGCAATTACGGGTTTTAAAAAAAAAAAAACTCAGAGTCATTTGGTTCAATTCGAACAACAAGAGCCATGGTCACTCTCAAATAGACATAGTAGATATCACAGGAGGGAGGATTTAACTTCCAATAAACAAGTAGGAAGCAGAGGTCTCTGAAAACCACAATGACCCGATACCTACGAAGTTTGGAGACTATCATTCTTGATCAAATGAGTTTGGAAAAACAAAAATCTAGAGGGTGCGCATAATTATGAGCCATTACACATGATGAATATCAAACCCTCAACCAGTATCAAATGCCAATTCGAATAATGAATGGGTTCATTAATTTCAACGAGATGAGGTGTAGTCGTGGGTACATCAGACCTGTACCAATTGCCATGAATGTGATATGACTATTGAGAGCATGAAGCACATATCAAATGTTAATCCAATGTTTTGCACGTTCATATATTTCAAAAAAAAAAATAAGATCATACAACAACCATAGAATTGTTCAGGTAATATTACCCATAACCCATGAAAATGTAGCAATGGATTAATCAGTGAGTTTATAAAACCTGAAGCTTAACAACATATGGGTTTCTTGAAGGTGTAGTTTCTTTGGTAAAATGCAATAAGGAAAACCAAACTGCAGAATAATTACCCAAACAAAGTTTTTGTTTGAATTTCATGCTTCCAATCATGAAATTTAAACAAAACAAATGAAATCAAAACGAAAAACTCGTAAAATAAGTTAACCCAATAAATCGCCTTGAAACCAAAAGACATCAATGTTTATAAATGTAAGGAGGTGGCAGCCACATAAAGATTTTATCCCTTTATGATGAATTTTAATTATGATAAAATTTGACAGAATTTGTGGCTGCCAACAATGGCGACACGCTAGGTGAAGCAGTTATCTCTGCATTACCAGAAATTTATATCAGGGGTACAGATGAAATAAATTTTGAGAGACAGTTAATGAAAGATCAATCATTTTGATAATAACTCAGAAAATAACATAGTCATAGCATTGGATGTATTTATGTCTGAAAATGCAATTTGGTATCTTATTTAGATAACAGGTGTAGCAATGTTTATACATATGACTTTGATATCGTTGACAGGGCCACTGTTGCCAATAAGTATCCATAGCCTCGGAGGGGATGCCATTTAACCCACTCTAGTACCTTTATCCTATCCAAGAGTCATACATTCATGATACAAAAATATCTTCACATTTGTTCAGATTAACAGACATACCCGAGGATCATGTGTGCATTTACCCACTACCAACAGAATTGTTTAGTGTCTCAATGAGTTTACATACAATTCCCATGTAATGATCCCAAGCCATTATGCAAGGATCATCACTGTTTTGGTGTCTTTTGAAAACTTTTTTGAAGTGAGGTATTTCGTCAAATCCTTTTCTGATCTACTTGTTTAGATATGTTTATATGTGTGTAAGAAACAAATAACAGAAAGAGATAACCATGGGACATACCTCAACCATATGCAATAAGATAGACACGCCAAAACATCTCAAATCGTCTTTATTCATAAAATAGAAGAACCTGCTACAATGGAGATGCTGATCTGGAATGCTCAACAGATGGCCAA
>CBVK0100437600.1:0-11506 GCA_900067695.1 Picea abies | reverse complement strand
AAACCACTTTGACTACTTTGACCTTTTGGGGCTTCTAGATGACATGTGAGAGTCCTCCAACTTCGTAATGCCATAACTCTCAAACCGTGAGGAGTTATGTGGCATTCCACATACCACCAGAAATGGAATGAAATGTACTATCCATATAGAATAGTATTACCTTCAAATATATAAAAAATCATACCATTATACATCAAACAAACTTGGTTCCATTAGCCAAGACTAGGTTCTCCAACTTCACATGGTCATAATTCTCTAACCGTGAGGATTTATGTGACGTTATACATACCACCGGAAATGGCATGACAAGAAATATCCATCTAGGATAGTTTCCCTGAGAAATTCACTATCCTTCATATCATTATTCCACAATTAATCATGGGTTCTCTTACTCCGCAAAGCGTCTTCCCGTGAGGGCTATCACCATAAGGGGACCACTTTGGAGTTTATCCATATTTACTTCTTATCAACCTTGAAAAAACAATAATGATTCATATTTACATCAAAAAATATTGGTTACATTACCCAAACCTCTATGCTACGGGGCTTTCTTCAAGGGTTGACATCAATGACAACCAACCTTAATCAACAAGCTCAGCATGCTGCAACTAGTGAATAAATTGATGAACAAGATAACACTCTATCAACACTGTTCTACATTGATAATCAAATCCTTCCTGTGTATACATTTCCTTGGCATAAAAAAATGGTTTACTATTTGCAAAATCAAATATTTCCAGATAACTTAGACACTCATCAAAGTAGAAGGATTTTTCTTGAATCTTCTAGATACGTCATTATAGGAGACTTCTTGTTTAGAATATTTATCGATGGCATGTTGCTTCATTGTGTAAACAATGAGGAAGCATGGAAATTTTTGCAAGAAACTCATGGTTCTTCAAATTATGTTATTCATGTAGGAGGTCATTTTTCTACTAAAACTACTACTTTTAAGATTATTAGAAAAGGATATTATTGGCCTTCAATCTTTCGTGATTCTTGTTTTTTTTTTGAGATCTTGTGACAAGTGCCAGAAATTTCAAGGCAAAGAACACCTTTCATCCATTCCCTTACAACTTGTCCTCCCAAACTTTCCTTTTTCAAAGTGGGGTTTGGACTTTATTGGTACTATTAATCCTCCATCTTCAGCAGGACAAATCTTTATCTTGACAGCCACAGAATATTTTACAAAATGGGTTGAAGTTCTCCCGCTTAAACATTTACAGGATGAGCAGGTAATTTCTTTCCTTGAAAATAATATTTTTTCCAGATTTGGTCTTCCTTTGGAAATTATTACAGACAATGGTCTCGCTTTTATTTCTGCTACGTGATGCAGACCCCCTATCCCTCGTAATGACTGGGCGACCTCCCGGTCAGGATCTTCTGGTTCGGGGTCGAAATGGCTCTTCTGGTTCCATGCTGGAACCTCCCTTTTCAAATCCACAGGTCCTTCTCTGTGTTCGCCTACGTGACCAAGCACTAGGCTCATGCTCTTCACTTCTTGTGACTATGGGCACAACCACGGACTTGGCCCAAAAGGTGTTTCACGTTTTGCAACCTCGAGCTTTCCAATACGATGAGTCCTTGGCTCCTCCAAGTCCCGAAACTTTGATGAGGGCTAACGGAGGTTAGCTCCTCCATTTTCCCAACTCATGTGACCACACACCCATGACCACAAGATTTACCATGAAAGCGCATCGCGGTTTGCAGTATTGGAACTTGCGATACAAGGCGCCTGACCCCTCCAAGTCACGAATGCCGAAATCCTGATGACGCGAGATCTATGGCTCAAATCTCTCTTAGATCAGCAGCTACACTTATTTCGGTGTTTCACAACTTCATGTCTTACGAATATGTCCACTCTTCTTCCCGGTCGTCGAAACCATGAAATATCCCATCACTACAGATCAACGACTCTAGGCCCTCGAAGATCTGACGGCTCCGATATTTTTGGGGTTCCACCGGTCGAGAGTCCCACACTGTTGACCCTTGTACTCCCAGTTGCTGAAATGACGAAAGCTTGAGGCACTTGATCAACGACTCACAATGCCCTCTAGATCTACGGTCATATCTCTTCCCCATCACTAACCTCCTCGCAACTCCACTTGATGCAATGGCTTGCAGGGTCTCATGTTCCTCCTCCTAAGCTTTCACTCACTTCAGACTTAGAATATTTTCTAAGTCTTCGATGGCTTGGACTTCGCTTCTTCCGGGGAATGGGTTCCTGGATCTCGATAACACTTTCCAACGTGTTGTTCCTCTTGAGCTTTGTCTGGTTCAGACTTCAATTTCTCATGCACTCCTTACGTCTGAGGGATTTTGATAACTCATATCCATGGTATTTATCACAGAGAAACTCCTCCCGATTTCCTTGCGTTCCTCTCTGGCTTGATGCACACCTTGCAGAGCTTCAAATGAAGAGAAACAATTGAAACTAAAAACTAACAGTCACAATTATGTTCTCCTCTGTGGAGATTCATTCACTTTTTCATGAAAACAGAAATAACAGGAAATCACAAATAACATTCATACACACGCATTTGGATCAATTTTCCTTCTGCTATATTCCCAAGTGCTAAAATGGCTACCAGAACATATTCTGATTATAATGGATTTTGAAACGTGTGGCTTCTACTCACTTGCCTACTCTAAAAATCATCATATCTTATCTTAGTCCAATCGCACTTCAGATCCATAGTGGAAACTCTTGCTCCACTTGTGATTTTCAAAACGTGCCTCAAAGGGTAAAATTTGGCACTAGTTCAAGTGTGCCTCCAAAGGAAATTTCGGCACTGAGTTAAGGCGGATTTCAAAATGGGATTCAACTATCAAAGTTGAATTTATGGAAGAACTATCACGTGTTGAGTGGTCCTGCCTCTGCACGCTTGCCAACGATGCTCCTACATCACACTCCCCTTGACAAAAATTCATGGACTCCTGTCCATGAGCTCCTAAAATTATTTTCCCTGCTTCTAGATGGAAGCTTCATTTTCCCAACTGGAATATTCGATTGGGTGTCCCTTCCATTTGACCAGATACTCAAAATAAGTCTTCCTTCTGGTCTTCTTTCCAATCCTCTAATCAACAATTTTCTCCATCTGCAGCTTTTCTGCCACAGGAATCTGTTTCTCCCACTGAATATTTCCTTGAGCTTATGACCCTTCTATGTCATCTTTCCTATATGGATACAAGTCTTAAACATTGAATATGGGTGAAATTCCCACACCATCTAGCAGCTCAATCTCATAGGCATTTGCATCAAACTTCCTCAAGATCTTACAAGGTCCTATCTTTTTCATCTTCAACTTCTTGTATCTTCCCCTAGGGAACCTTTCCTTCCTGAGATGTGCTAAAACATGATCTCCTACTTCAAATTGAAGTTCCCTGTAATGTTGATCAGCTCTGTGCTTGTATTTTTTATTAGAACTCTCCAACTGTCCTTTGATCTGGCTATGGATTCTCTCCATCTCCGCAGCAAAATCCTCTACTCCAGTGCTCCTAATATCACCTTGTTCAAAGTCTCTCAACTCAAACACTCCCCTGGGTTTCATTCCATAGAGTATTTGGAATGGGCTCCTTTGAGTTCTCCTGTTTGGTGAGTCATTGTATGCAAATTCTTCTTGTGGCAGAATCTGATCCCACTAGTTATGATGTTTAGTAACTAGACTCCTTAATAAATTCCCCAAACTTCTATTTACCACTTCAATCTGCCCATTTGTCTTCCACAACATCCTCCAAAAGTGACCAACAAATTTTGTGTCTCTGTCTGAGACAATGCTCCTGGGTAGGCCATGAAGTCTCACAACTTCTTTGAAAAATAGATTTGCAACATGAGTTGCGTCACTAATCTTCTAGCATGGGATGAAATGTGCCATCTTTGAAAATATATCCACCACCAAAAATATGGAATCGAATCCTCTTTGTGTTCTTGGAAATCCCAACACAAAATTCATGCTTATTGCATCCCAAGGCCTCTCTGGTATTGTCAATGGTTGATAAAACCTAGTGTTCTATCTTTTCCCCTTAGCATGTTGGCATATTCTACATCTGTTCACAAAATTTATCACTTATGTTCCCATACCTGGACAATAGTATGAGTTGCTCAACTATGCAAACATTTTATCATGGCCGAAATGTCCAGCCAATCCTCCACTGTGCTTTTTCTTCAGAAGATTATCCCTTATTGAGCATTTTGGTATGCACGATTGATGTCCTCTGAACAACAGTCCTTCCTGATTCATGTATTCTTTCCACTGACTTCTATCTCTCAACACAAGATTAGCACATGCCTCATATGCCTCCTTGAAATCTACATCATCATGATACATGTCCTTAAGGTGTTCAAACCCCAAGGTCTTCACCTAGAATTCCTGCATGATCAAACATCTCCTGCTTAATGCATCAGCAACCTTGTTAGCATTCCCAACAATATGTTTTATGAAAAAAGTAAATTTTTTCATAAATTCAACCCATTTTGCATGCCTCTGATTCAGTTTTTCTTGTCTGGTTATGAATTGTAAAGCTCTGTTATCGCTATACAAGACAAACTCTTGTGGGACAAGATAATTCCTCCATTTCTTCAAAGCTTGAATTATGGCATAAAACTCCTTGTCATATGTGGAGTATTTCTTCTTAGTCTCATTCATCTTCTCGCTGAAATAGGCAACAGGTCTGTCATCCTAACTCAAAACTGCTCCTATTGAAAATCCTCTCGCATCACATCTCACCTGAAATGTCTTTTTGAAATTCGGCAAGACCAGAATTGGTCGTTCCATTATCTTCTCCTTTAGTATATTGAAGCTCCTTTCGGCCTCCTCTTTCCATTTTAAATACTTGTGCCGCTTCTTTACTGTATCCATCATGGGTGTACAAATCCCACTGAAGTCTCTAATGAACTTCCTATAGAAGCTCGCTAATCCATGGAAGCTCCTTACCTCGAACATGCTTCTTGGTGATGGCCATTCTTTGATCGCTTTCACCTTCTCTGGATCCATCTTCAGTTCATTCGAAGAGATCACGAAACCCAAATAAATGAGTTATGTATTCATAAAAGAGGACTTCTTCAAATTGATCAGCATCTTCTACTACTGTAGCCTCCTCATTACTAGCATTAGGTGCCTCAAATGCTCCTCTTTAGTCCTGCTAAAGATCAGTATATCGTCCAGATATACAACCATGAACTTGCCAATGAAATCTTTTATAATTTCATTCATCAACCTCATAAAAGTACTCGGGGCATTTGTTAATCCAAATGGCATAACCAACCACTCGTATAGACCTTTGTTTTTCTTAAAGGTTGTTTTCCATTCATCACCTTCTCTCATTCTAATCTGGTGATATGCACTTTTCAAATCTATCTTAGAAAATAAATTTGCTCCACTTAAGAAATCCATTAAATCATCCATTCTTGGTAAAGAAAATCTGTACCTGATGGTGATCTTGTTGATGGCTCTTGAGTCTATGCACATTATCCATCCTCCATCTTTCTTTGGGCTCAACACAATCGGTACTGTGCATGGACTCAAGCTCTTTCTGACCAAACCTTTGTCTAGCAACTCTTGGACTTGGTCCTTCACTTCCTCATTCTCTCGAGGTGTCAATATGTACATTGCTTTGTTTGGCAGACTTGCCCCTGGCATCAAGTCGATATGATGATTCATACTCCTAATGGGCGGAAATCAGTTTGGCAGCTCATCCACCACTATATCAACAAAATTATCCAACAACTCTTGAACTTCTTCAGGCAAATCATCCATTGATGTACTCATAAGGATGACTCTGGGCTTCCTCACCACAATGAACTGCATCTCCTATTCTCCCTTGACTTCTTTCAGGATTTCCTTCCCACTCATGAGAAGTATGCTTGTGTTGGCTTCCTCCTTTACTCTCTTCTCCTCTATTGGCAGCAATATATGCATCCTACCATTATTTTCTAATGTATATGTGTTTTTCCTCCCATCATGAATGACATTTCTGTCAAACTGCCATGGTCTTCCCAACAGAATATGGCATATGTCCATGGGAATTACATCACATAGGATTTCATCTTTATATCCTCCTATTTTAATTTCAACCAAGCATTGTTTAGTGATCATTACCTGGTGTCCTTTTTGCAACCATGAGAATTTGTATGGTTTTGGATGTCTGGTTGTCTTCAGCTCCAATTTCTCCACCATCTCTGTGGATAATAGGTTTTTAGTACTCCCACTATCAATGATCACCTTGCACACTTTATCCTTAGTCTTGCAAGCTGTCCTGAAGAGATTTTTTCTCTACACTGGCTTGTCAATTTCTGCCTCCGGTTTCAAGAGAAATTTTCTCAACATTAGGGATGCTCCATCCTCTCCTCCCTCTGCTTCAACATTTATTCACTGGGCTTCTAAAATTTGAGTTTATCCTCCTTCCTTCTTATTCTTGAGGCATTCCCAATACATGTGTTCTGTCTTTCCATAGACATAACATCTTACACCTCCTCTGCCTCTTCCTCTAAAAGAGTTTCTTCCACCACCCTGTCTTTCTCGAGAACTTCCTCCTCATTCTGAGTGATTGTGTCATTTCTCAGCCTTGTCCTTAGACTGATGTGCTCTATCACAGTTGAATCCCTTGATTTTGCTTGGTACCGAACCTTTACCTCTTCCTCACTGGTTATGTTTTCTAGCCATCTTCTCCTCTGCCTTCAGTGAAAACTGATAAGCATCCTCCATGGTTTTCACTGACATCATGTTGAGCTCATCCTGGATATCATATCTCAAGCCATTTACATATCTATCAAATTTCTCTTCATCTCTCTCATGTTGTCCAATTCTAATGTTCAGCCGGTAGAAATCCTTGGTGTACTCCTTAACTGTCATCCCTTTCTTTCTCAGGTTCTGCATTTTCCTGAACAAATTTATCTGATAATCTTTGGGTATGAACTTATCCTTCATCTTGGCTACCATTTTCTCCCAACTCTTTATCCTTTGTTTGTCTTTGCTTCTTCTCTCAACCTGTAGTTCATCCCACCACAACACTGCATGTCCTTTTAACCTGGTGACTTCCTACCTCACCTTCTTCTCCTCATCGATGTCTTCATAATCGAAGTGTCTGTCCATGGGTCTTATCCAATCCAACAGTTCTTCAGCATCTAGGTTTCCCTCATACATGGGAACCTCTATCTTAGCTCTTCCTCCCAGTCTGGAAACTTCTTTCAACAAACGTTCCTCTACCGCATCTTCTCCTTCAACTTCAACCTCTTCATTTTCTGCTTCACTGACATCTCCAGTGTCAGGTTCTCTTCTCTGCACTACTTCCATTTTTTCCAATCTGGCGCGAAGTTCTCACATCTCTCTCTCTACAGCATGGTTGGCTAAAGGTGCCTCTCGTCTCCTTGGCGAAATTGTGTTGATTGCTTATCACACACAGAGTACAACTACATGTTCTCTGTCTCTTCCTATTTATTTCGCTTGAAGTCTACAGATGAATAAATTATGCTCTGATACCACCCAATGCAGACCCCCTATCCCTCCTGAGGGCTGCGCGACCTCCCGGTCAGGATCTTCTGGTTCGGGGCCGAAATGGCTCTTCTGGTTCCGAGCTGGAAACTCCCTCTTCAAATCCACAAGTCCTTCTCTATGTTCTCCTGTGCGACCAAGCGCTAGGCTCACACTCTCCACTCCTCGTGACCATGGGCATGACCACGGACTTGGACCAAAAGGCACGTCGCGTTTCGCGACCCTGGGCTTTCCAATACAATGAGTCCTTGGCTCCTCCAAGTCCCAAAACTTCAATGATGGCTAACGAAGGTTTTCTCCTCCCTTTTCCCAACTCACATGACCACAGACCCATGACCACAATATTTACCATGAAAGTGTGTCATAGTTCACAGTATCGGAACCTGTGATACAAGGCGCCTGACCCCTCCAAGTCACGAATGTTGAAATCCCGATGACACAAGATCTACGGCTCAGATCTCTCTTGGATTGATAGCTACACTTATTTTGATGTTTCACATTTCATGACTTCACGTCTTATGAAGCTGTCCACTCCTCCTCCCAGTCACTGAAACTGTGAAATCTCCCCTCACTACAGATCAACGGCTCTAGGCCCTCAAAGATCTGACGGCTCCAATCTTTTCGAGGTTCCACCGGTCGAGAGTCCCACACTGTTGACCCTTGTACTCCTGGTTGCCAAAATATCGAAAGCTTGAGGCGCTTGATCAATGACTCACAATTCCCTCCAGATCTATGGTCAGATCTCTTCCCCATCACTAACCTCCTTGTAACTCCACTTGATCCAACGGCTTGTGGGGTCTCGCGTTCCTCCTCCTGAGCTTTCACTCACTTCAGACTCAGAATATTTTTGAAGTCTTCGAAGGCTCGGCCTTTGCTTCTTCCAAGGAATGGGTTCTTGGATCTCAATAACACTTTCCAACGTGTTGTTCCTCCTGAGATTTTTCTGGTTCAGACTTCGATTTCCCGTGCACTCCTTGCGTCTGAGGGATTTCAATAACTCAGATCCACGATATTTCTCACAGAGAAATTCCTCCCAATTTCCTTTCATTCCTCTCTAGCTCGATGCACACCTTACAGAGCTTCAAATGAAGAGAAACAATTGAAACTGAAAACTAACAGTCACAGTTCCATTCTCCTCTGTGGAGATTCATTCACTTGTTCATGAAAACAAAAATAACAGGAAATCGCAAATAACATTCATACACATGCATTTGGATCAATTTTCCTTCTGTTATATTCCCAAGTGCCAAAACGGCTACCAGAACATATTCTGATTACAATGGATTTTGAAGCTTGGGGCTTCTGCTCACTTGCTTACTCTAAAATTCATCCTATGTTATCTTAGTCCAGTCACACTTCAGAGCCATAGTGGAAACTCCTGCTCCGCTTGTGATTTTCAAAAGGTGCCTCAATGGGTATAATTCGACACTAGTTCAAGCGTGCATCCAAAGGTAAATTATGGCACTGAGTTAAGGAAGATTTCAAAATCGGCCGCAACTGTCAATGTTGAATTTCTGGAAGAACTCTCATGTATTGAGTGGTCCTGCCTCTTCACGCTTGTCAACAATGCTCCTGCATCACTACGCTGACCCAATTTTTAGCTAAGTTGGGGGTTAAACATTTTACCTCATCATCTTATTACCCCCAAGGAAATGTGCATGTCGATTCTACTAACAATAATCTGGTAAGAATCATCAAAAGGCTCATCGAAGATAAGCCTCATCAATGGTAGACTCTCCTCACTTACGCCCTTTGGGAAGATCGAACTACCACCAAGGTGAGCACTGGTTACACTCCTTTCCAGCTTGTTTATGGTCAATAATATATTCTTCCTACTGAGATGGAATTGTCCTCCTTAATATTAATGTTATGGGTCTAAGAATTAAATTCTTTTGATGTTTCTCAAAGAATGAATGCACTTTTGGCTGTATAGGAGCAAAGGGCATTTGCCTTGAATAATATAAAGAGAAGAAAATAGATTGTTAAAAAATATTTCAACAAGAGTGTAAAAGTTGTCAAATTTAAAGTCAATGAGAAGGTATCGTTGTGGGATTCATTTCATGTTGATAGAGGAGGACATTCAAAGTTTCAAAAATTATGGTTGGGTCCTTTTAAGATCTCTTTTATCATGTGTGCAAATTACTATATTCTAAAGGACTTACAAGAGCAATTGTTTTCCTACAACACTAATGGTTCCCACTTAAAACATTACGTGGAACCAACTTGAAGAGCTTAACATTGTTTGGAATGTTTATATATTATAGTAGTTTTCATTTATGATTTTACATTTAGTAGTTTTCCATTTCTGCTATTTCATTTTCTGTCATTTCATTTCTTCTTATTTCAATCTTGTTGTTTCATTTATGTTATGACATTTCTTGCTTTTGTTCTTTTGACTTCAATTTTTGTCAAAAATAAAATGTTGGATCAGTTTTTTCCACAGCGACACTTCTGCAAAGTATTGTTAATCAATAACAATCAAGATTACACGGTTGTAATTTCCCTTTGAAGGCAGCATTGAAATTGTTATCTGTTTTCACTGTTGTTTTATGAGACAGTTGGTTTTATCCTGCTTTTTCTTTCCTTTTCTTCATCCATTTTGATATTTAAAAGAGAAAGTTCATAAAAAAAAATTGCATGAAGTCAAGAAAAAAATTTAGTTGAATGATTATGCTTACAGGGATAAACCCCCTCATACTTAACACTTTCCATGAGTTATTCCCAAATTCTCGGTCATTTTTCCATTAAATCCGCTCACTTACCCTTGTTGCATAATAATTATGATTTTTATCTTCTTGATCTAATGTTATTGGTATGCGAAACCAAACATTCTGAGTTCTTAATCTGTTGGAAATAGATTTCCTTGTGGAGTCCCTAGTTTGTTGACGATTAAAATTGTAACGATGAATTCTGCCTACAAAGTATTGCTAAAGCCCTATTATTTAACTATGCTAATAATATAATACTAGTAGGTGGGACCCCCTTGTAGACTAGAAGTGCAAGGATAGACATATCACACATTTTTTGTTGTTGTTTTTTATGCTTCCTACACAGTCCTACATTATTTAAATTGCAATCTTGGTTTCATTTTGACATGGTAATAGGTGGATGATGCATTTTGTGGAATGATTTTTGCGATCCAAAACATTTTTATGGTTATGAGGAGAATGTTATTTACAGTTGATATGATTTAACCATGTCACTAATGCTTATGATCAATTACCTAACCACATATATGAAAGAGATATTTTAATGGTAGCATGATCAAAACAAGAAAAAAACTTATGAAAAAATCCTAAAGGGAAAGAAGTTATATGTTTGAGCTATGATAAAGGATTATATGCAAATTCGAATGGAAAAGTTAAANNNNGTTTGAGCTATGATAAAGGATTATATGCAAATTCGAATGGAAAAGTTAAAAGATATTAGTGTTAGTCCTAACTATTATGTTATTTTTGGTTAGTAGACTATGTTAATTTCATTAGATTTGAATGGGGCACATATAGAATTTCAATATGTATTATGTCATGGAGTCATGGCAAGGGTTAACGTGTAAATGATATTGGGTGGCGCACTATGCAATGGATATTGTCACAGATTTCATAAGGGTTTGGCATTGAATACATGGTGAATGTAATGCTTATTGGGTTGTCTCGTACTTCGAATTGAATAGGCTAGGTGATGGAAGCGATGTGCATTTATTGCATGTCACTCCATACTCCCCCTATCGGTCGTCACCCTAGCATTTTTCCATTGTTTCATTTTTTTCTCTGTTGGTTGTGAAGCTTCACATTTTCAGGCTCTTGGAAGAAAGAAGGCTCGACCAACTCGCCATTTAATCATTTTTCTATAGGTATGATTATTTTTCTCTCCATCCATGAGGTATTCTTTGTTGTATGAACAAATGATGGCTCAGTGATGCTTGGATTCTATGTGTTCTTGAGAATTTTGGCTATGTAGATGTGTGTTATAGCTCTCTGCGATGACTGTAAAATGTTTGGGTGAGATCGGAAGAG
>CBVK0100437599.1:0-11404 GCA_900067695.1 Picea abies | reverse complement strand
TCTCATATATTGTGCATGGTGTATTGTGGTGTATTGGTGTAACTCTTATAATATTGTTCATTTATCATTGGATATAATTGAATGGTTTAAGTATAAGTTGAAAAAGGTTTTTAAATTGTACTTGATACTGATTCACCCCCCTCTCAGTATCAACACACATATCGTTAAGGCATGTGAATAGTCTATCTGCGATCATGATGGTATAAAAATGAATGAGATTCTCTTGGTTTCAAGAATAAATTATCCTCTACTGAACAAGGCCAACCACATGAAGGTGGAGTCTCATATGACCCCTCCGATCCCCCTCACATCGCTCTCAATTCCCCAATTACCAATCTATAAAATAGAAAATAATTGAAAGCAACCTAGTAAGATTCATGCATAGAAACTAAAAAAACGCAAATTACTGAGGTTAAATGAAATTATGTGTTTGTAAATGATATTGTTAGTTTACCACATACTTTAGTATATTGGTGACTATTTTCAGGATTCACATAATAATTAAAGAACATGTAACATAGGATATAAAAACATCGCATAAAACTTAAAAGCATGTAATTAACCCATGACATAAGTAAATTATTTTAAGAGAATAATTCATACAAATTAAAATATATAGTCACGTGCATGATCCAAATCAACATCTGTATAATCATCCTTATTATGTATGTTCCTCTTCATCAAACTCAAAATTTGTATCATCATCTGGTTCAAAAATAGTGTTGAAAGGATTGGTGATATCATCATCATCATCAATGTCATTTTCGAGCATATTTTCATCTACATCATCATCAAGAATTGCATTGTCTCCTATGCCTGGATCATGATCTTCTTCGTTTGTCGAACCTGCATGATCTTTCAGCTCTATCTGATCTAGCGAATCATCTTCTTCTTCAATATTAAATTATTCATGTACATGAGTATACTTAATTGGCCTTCCTCTTGGATCATATCTAACAACAAATGACCAATCCCTCTCACCTGGAACATTTGAGTAAAAGACCTCTTCACATTGGCTTGGAAAAACATATCAATCATGTCCTCTTTCAAACATTATTGTTTTAATCATCGGAAATCTGTTGGAATATTGAATAAAAGTTCTTTTCTCATCTATTTCATGCCTTCGTAACCTATACTATTTGATGTCGAACAAAACTGTTTGATGCGAAATTTATGATCATTGCACCACATAGCCTTGTGGTGTTTCAACTGCGATATGCCATATATGTAAAAGATGCATTGTCATTTAATAAATTAACATATTTATATAACTTGGAAAGTATATGAAAAGGATATAAGTACACATGTAGTCACATTAATATAATAATAAATAACTGAATAAAATTGTTGAACTTTCTTTCCTTTCCATATTTCAAACCATATGCTAAATCAATCTCACTTTTCATAACATTGGCATCTTCATTATGATGAGATTCTCTAACCAATGTAGATAGTCGTTTCCATGATAACCTACCGCCATGATGTTGTTTACATATTTCAATCCATACATTCATCCAATCAATATTTTTTGCAATGTATAAATGTAGTGCATCCCAATCGTGAGAAACTGAATCAATAAGTCATAATTCACCAATATTAAATATTAGTTATAACGTCCATGGTAAATATTAATAATTTATGAAATAACAGATATTAATATGTTAATGAGTAAGATCATATACACAAAAAGTAAAATTTATATGTATTAATATAAATCTACACAATTATTAATATATTACCCCTCATTTTTTTCATTCTACCTTTCCCCAACAGGTGCTCCTGATCTTCAAATTTTTTGATGGATTTCACATCCCAAATGCGATCCATTGCATGCATAGTTGGCGTTGTGAATTTAGGGAGATACTGAATAATATACACCATGGATTGATATACCATATAACCCTCAGGACGTTCTATTTGTCTAACCAAAGCCTTCAATGATTTCAATTTCCTCTCCACCATCCACATTGACCTTGTGTGTACAGGTCCATAAATTTTGATGTCCTCAACTTGGTGTATGAGGTACTTTTCTTGTGCATTGAAAAATGTTGGAGGTATATGTTTTTTCATTTCACACATTAGCCGAGGAATTTCTGTCTTCCAATAATTTATATCATCTTCATGGATTTCTTTCAATGTCAACCATCTACATGAGATCATGACATGAGAAAATAACATGTTCAACATAACATAATATAATATATTACATTACAAGTAAAACACATGTCATTAAGTACAAAAACAAACTGAAAGAACATTTTGCATATAAATCACAACTACTTACCTCATGTATTTTCCAAGATCATATATAACTTGTTTGGCATTGTTGTCAAATTTGTTTGGGATAGATAGCGGTAGAACATACTCTAACAGAAAAAATGAATCGTTATTTGTTTCAACCAAAGTAGACAAAACAAAAATAAAAAACTTAAAATATGTATAAGGCCAATATATATAAATATGTATACCAAAATTATTTCCTTAATGAATGTATGCCAATCATGTGTTTTTACCCCACCAAATCCACCTTTCTTCATTAATATATTATTTGTGTTTGAAGAAAAACCCATGGAAAATTTAATTTTTTGAATGACCTCTTTTACATCATTTATTTTTTTCTCTGCTAATAACCATTGAAGGTTATTTCGGTCTAGTCAATATATATTTTATCGGATCACACTTCACATTGCATGATTGGTTTCCTGAATGTTAGTACAAATTTTGACATTTTTTTCTTTATCCCTCCTACCATATATGATTCACCATAACGTTTTTGTCACATTCTTCCTGATATGCATTGTATCAAACAAATGAGCTATTTTTAGCTCCTCATAGTAGGGAAACCTCATGAATTGAGTGGGATAACATTTCATTCCTTGTGGAAGTCCATTATTAATACCTTCATGATGGCGGCCTTCATGAAGAATAAAAGAAATCACAAAAATAATTATCAAATATGGTAAAATAAATTCAATGATTAAAATAAACATTCAAAACATTACATATATGATACATAAATAAATTCCATACCTTGATGATTTCTATTATATTCCAACCTCCATGGGTGAGGTGTCATTCTTCATGGTTTTAAACGAGTCTCTTCTTTCCCATTGAAAATATGTTTTTCAGTAGTACGATACCTATGGTTCTTAGGGAGGAGGTTCCTATACTCATCAAACACCACCCTTCCTAAAATTTTTGAATGATGATACTTCATATTAGGACCACAAACTACACATGCAATTTTCTCCTTTGTTTGAAGACCTGCAACAGATGGATTAATGTCAATTATATGATGAGATTATTTTAAAATTAAATATGCAGCATGATATCTTTAAAAAATGATATAGTATTAAAGAAAAATAGAATGATACATACCACAAAAATGTGTTAGTCCTGGGGCATTATGAATTTTCCATAAAAGTATTCCACTAAATTTAAATTTCTTCTCCCCCATTGGTTTACAAATGTCATACATAGTGATGCCAACCCATAAATTTAGTATCTCGTCGATAAGAGGATCGATATATACATTCATATCTTTAACTTGGTAGTTACCTAATTGTTTGAAATTACACATAATTAATATAACCATGATATGTATATATAAGTAAATGAATAAAAAAAAGATATTACGCAAAAAACGAAACAAATGAAAATGTTACATTGAAAAAATTAATGTAAACAAATACCTGGAACAATAATTGTCAACATTATGTGCTCCCTCTTTATTGGAATCCAAGGAGGAATGTTATTGTTGATAACAGAAATAGGCCACACTAATTAAATAGACCTAATCTCTCTGAATGGATTAACACCATCAACTGTCAATGAAATCCTAACATTACGAGGTTCATCTTTGAAATATTCCCATTTGTCCTCAATTTCCCTAAATGCATAACCATCGGCATGCATTCAAAGAACACCATATCCACTTTTTTTACATGCATGGTAATCCATAAATTGTGCTATGTGTTCACACCTGAACAATCACTGCAAATGTGGAATTATGGGAATATGACGATTAACCTTTCGAGGCACCCTTTTTGTTACTTGATCATTTCAATATCTACTGATAAGACATTGCGAGCATTCTGTTTTTGAAGCATGTTGTCCATAATATATAATATGATCATTAGGACATGTATCTATAGTTTGATAATCCATTCCAATGTCTTTCATAATGGCATGCAAATCTTGATATGTGTGAGGTAAAATATTTGACGATGGTAAAAAACTTTCACCTAACAATCTACAACATAACAAATAACTAGTTAATGTAAAGAATATTAATCATAAAAAATACATTCTTATTTTACACATTAATTAACACTAAAAAAAATGGAAAAAAGTCAACATTTATGTATATGAGATGAAACATATTACATACCTTAGGATCTGTGTCATACAAGTGTTCGACAAATTACTCATAACCTTTAAGTTCACTAGCAACAATGTAGCGGAGATAATATTTTCTCTTGAGCCTTCATAAAGTTGTTTATTTTCCTTTTCTAATAGAGTTTCATCATAAATACCATTAGTGTCCACATATTAATCCGTATGAGAAAACAAATCTTGGATCGTTTGATTTTTCCCATCATCTTCTTGACAAACAGTTGGCTTAGGTTGATGGATAGTTGGTATGGATTGTTGGTTGTCATTGATGTCAACCATTGGAGAGTGATATTATATATTGATGTCAACCCTTATTGATTGATGTCAACCCTTGGAGAAAGTCCTGTAGCGAATTTTGGTAGAACAAAGGTTTGGGTAATGGACCCAAGGTTGTTTTATGTATAATGGTATGAGTTTTAAAATATTTGAAGGTAATACTATTCTATATGGATAGTACATGTTATTCCATTTCTGGTGGTATGTGAAATGTCACATAACTCCTCACGGTTAGAGAGTTATGGCCATGAGAAGTTGGAGAACCCAGGTTTGGGTAATGGACCCAAGTTTGTTTGATGGATAATGGTATGAGTTTTGATATATTTGCAGGTAAGACTATTCTATATGTATATCACATGTCATGCCATTTCTGGTGGTATGTGGAATGTCACATAACTCTTCACGGTTTGAGAGTTATGGCCTTACAAAGTTGGAGGACCCTCATATGTTGGCTTGAAGCCCCAAAAGGTCAAAGAAGTCAAAGATCTTGCAAAGAAGAAATTATTATTTAAATGATAAATTAAAGTCACAAACTCAAGAAGGATTATTTAAATAATAAAGTGAAATCAAAGAAGATTATTTAAATGATAAAGTGAGGTGACAAAGTGAATGAGGAATATTTAAATGATAAAGTAATGGAGAACCTTCTAATTATGGAAAGTGGTTAACCCTAAAAATGAGGAAAATAGGTTAAGTTACCTATAAATGGGTTAAGTGACCTAGAAATAGGTTAAATGACCTAGAAATGGGTTAAGTGACCTAGAAGATGGAGAGTATAAATAAGAGGCAAGGATCTCTCATTTTAAATCACACTTGAGCATATTGAATATATATAGGTGACTACAATAAACAAGGGATATCTAAGCCAAATTTCAGAGGGAAGGTGAAGAAAATAAGGCTGGAATTCAAGGGAGGATAAATTCTTTTGATGATGTTTTCTAAGTATGTTATTTACAGGTCATCTCACCATTTTCGCAATAACTTTTTTTTTAGAATGATTCAGACCATGAAATTTCTATTCCATTGAGGAAACATATCCAAGTATCTGTGGTAAAAAATTTATCTTGTGGGTCATTGTATTTTTTGAGTTAAATGTCGTGGAAAATAGGGTTTGTGGCTAGTCCTGAAACTAGTCTAAAACAATTGTTTCGGGTAAAAATGTCATAACTTCTTCATAACAGATCCAAATTCTATAATACCAAATGTGTTGGTTAGAGTACATTCTGTAGTATGCTTCATAAAATTTTCATATCGATTCAACAAATATTCCGTGTGAGGCACACTCTACAAGGTCTATTTCTAGAATAAGCTAGAATTCAGCAAGGTATGTCATTTTTGCTATAACTCTTTTTTTGAGATGTTCCAAGTAGTGACACCTGGAGGAATTGAATAAAACACACTGAATAACATTGTGTATCATTTTCATATCTTTATTCATTATAGGTACATAGTTATCATAACTAGGGGGTTGGAGCCTCCTTCCAGTTGCAGTTGAAAAATAAAGGAAGTTGGTGCTTCCAATGAATGTAATTATTCAATACATATAAGAAAAATCATTATGTGGTTTTCTCTCTCTTTGGGTTTCCATGTAAAACACTGGTGTACTATGTATGTGTATGATTGTTTATTTGTTCATTTCTTATTTACTCTGGAGTTATTGGATGATAATGCTACATTGATATAACACTTGTATTATATGGTTAAAAAGGATTAAATTGCTCTATTATTGATTCACCCCCCTCTTAGTAATCCAGCAATTGGTATCAAAGCGAGGTTCCTTCAGGAAACATTTTAACCACTAGAAGGAGATCATGGATTATTCTAAGAATGGAATACCAATGTTTAATGGTCAGAATGGTTTTAAGTATGAGATGTGGAGAAAAAGGAAAGAAGTATTTTTATAGACACGGGGACATTATATTTGGCTATCACTTGTTACATGATATGATAGTTCAAAAAGGGAAAAGACTGTATCCAAGAAGGAATTGAAGAATAATAACAAAATAACAATGGATTTCATTTGGGAAGGATTACCTAATCCAGTAAGAGAAAAGGTTGGTAAATGTTCATCATCCAAAGAACTTTGGGATAAGTTACATGACATATATGCTTCACCCATCAGATTCAAAAAATGCCAAAGAAGATGTAGATACAAAATAAGAAGAAATATGCTCATCATGTGAGACAGATTCTGAAGAGGAAGAGTATGAAGAAGCAGAAGTTGATTACAGAGAAAAATTGATCAGTGCAATTAAATATCTAAGGAAAGAAAGAGAATAAAAAAAGTCATCCAAGAAAGAATTTATGAAGCAAAAGGAAAGTGTTCAAGGTTCCGAAAAAGATCAGCAGGCCATCAAGAATTTAAGAGCTCAACTAGAAGAGGCCAGAAGAATTTAAGAAATTCTAGAATATCAAAAGAAATGTTTAGAAGACAACATAGAAGAACAAAAGGAAGAAGAAAAAAAGAGAGAAAATATACTAATGGATCATCTCAAGGAAAGAACCAATGACTTAAACCAACTTGAGGAAGAGTTTGGACAAGAAGAGAGAAGATTGGAAGAAGAAATAATTACATTGAAAATCCAACTTGAAGAAGCAAAGAGAACATAAGAGGTCATGAAGTCTCAGATAATGAAGAAAGAAGAAGAGGTTAAGAATATTTAAGAATAAGTTGTCACACTAAGAATCAAAATCATCAAGTTCAAAAAGAACGTTGAAGAGACAGAAACATCAACATCAGTTGTAGAGAATGAAGAGAATCACTCTACGTTGCTAGAAAAGAAGAATGAATAAAATATAAAGAGTTATGCAGAAGTAATCAAAGGAAGGAATCATGGTCAACCAGAATCTAAGAAAACTATTGAAGATACATCTTCAAGAAGATCATCCATGTTCAAGCCACAAAGAAGTTTCAATCATGACCATGACCAGTCAAGGAAAAAATTCAGAAGGACTACGCCACAAATAATATCATCCACTCCCAGGTATGCAAATTTATTTTATGGTCATTGTTTTTATTGTACTAACTTTGGATATAAGGTTTCATATTGCAAGGATTATAAGAGAAATGTTCAAGCAAGAAGTGCCTATGTGGTCACACATAACATTGTGTGTTACAAATGTCATAACTATGGACACATAGCCAGTGATTGTAGAAGCATGATTGATACTTCCATGAAAGAGAATGTTGATATGAGATATAAGAAAGTATGGATAATAAAATGGGAATAACATGTGAACAAAGCCTAGGTACCATAGATCGCAAGATTGGCAATAAAATGAGATGAAGAAAATTCTATAGAGAAAAAGAAAGATGTCAGATACATAAAGGTTTGGAAAATAATTGAAAGAAAGGAAGGATAGGTAAACAAGGAACAGGTTTAAGATATTGTAATTTCATACATTGTAGTGAAATATGAATCCACAGATAGAAAGAAAGAAGTCAAAGCTCAGAGAGATAATGAATCTACCAATGAATATGATGATGAATCTACCAATGAAGAAGATGATGAATACACATCAAGGAAGGATTTGTTCTGAGCCATCTGGATTAGAGACTCCCAAGTAATATGAATATTAGACAGGGGGATTCTATGCAATAATTGTGATAGACCAAAGAACCATCCTTCTAGAAACTTGCAGAGTTTGAGAAGACAGATCCAGAGCAGTTAGTTAACAGAAGTACAATTTGATGGATTAATCAAGACTTCATGCTAATATAGTGATAAATGGGTCAACATTGTGGACAGTTGCACAAGTATATTCTTAGACAGTATGGACGAGAGAATGGATTCATAGATTGGTTCAAAGAGTGGTTAAAAGACAAAGTAACATTATCATAATGGATGAAAATTACACAGGAAATGGCTCGAACAATGCTAATGGATTTCAATTTGGCAGATATTGTTTTGGACAAATGAAGTGAATACAACAGTTCACATTCAAAACAGAGTAATGCTCAGAAACAAGAATGAAAAAACTCCCTACGAACTATGGCAAGGAAGCACAGACAACAACCTCTATATCAAGGTAGCTCAAGGTAGTATTTTATTAATTGAAATTTATGTTGATGATATTGTTTTTGGAAGTACTAATGACAGGTTTAGCCAGACATTTGCAAAGGATATACAGAATGAATTTGAAATGTCATTACTTAGAGAACTATCCTTCTTTCTGGGTCTTTAGATACATCAAAGAAACCAAGGAATTTTTATTTCTCACACCAAGTATATCATATAAATGCTAAAGACGTTTGGAATGGAATATTGCAAACTAGTTATCACTCCCATGCAAACCAATTGCAAGTTGAGAAAAGATGATGATTCAAATTCTATAGATCAGAGACAATATAGGTCAATGATTGGTATCCTACTATATGTGACAACATCTAGACCAGATGTAATGTAGGCAATTGGACGGGTGGTACGATTTCAATCAGCATCAAAGGAATCACATGTATTACTAGTGAAGAGGATTTTCATATATCTCAAAGGAAAAAAAGAGTTTGGATTATGGTATCCAAAAGGAAATGATCTATCACTTATTGCCTACACATATGCAGATTGGGTAGGTTGCATTGATGACCAATGAAGCACAAGTGGAACAATATTCTACTTGGGTGAGTGTTTAGTGTCTTGGATAAGCAAGAAACAATAATCAATATCCTTATATACAGACGAGGCAGAGTATATTGCAACAACAACATGTTGTACATAGGTTCTATGGATGAAACAAACTTTGACAAATATACAGGTTGAGTATGATGAGCCCATTCCAATCTATTGATAATACAAGTGCCAACAGTATCTCAAAAAACTTGGTGATGCACTCCAAGACGAAGCACATTCCAATCAAGTATCACATTCTACGGGAACAAGTTGCAGAGAAGAACATTAGAGTTGAATATGTGGGAACAAAATAACAAGTGGCATACATCTTTACAAAACCGCTTCCATGGGAAGTCCTTCAGTATCTTCACCAGAGACTAGGAGTAATTTA
This sequence comes from Picea abies, assembly GCA_900067695.1. Classification (NCBI taxonomy): domain Eukaryota; kingdom Viridiplantae; phylum Streptophyta; class Pinopsida; order Pinales; family Pinaceae; genus Picea; species Picea abies. Next base: position 1,735 of record CBVK0100437599.1, on the reverse strand, counting down.
TACTCCAAAATGAATGCTTTTGAATGCTTATCTTATATGTCTTATGTGTACATGAGTAAGCACCATAAATTTTTCAAAGGGGGGGATATTATTCATATGAAGGGAGAGAGAGTAATCAGAGGCTTATAAACACAAAGAAAAATAAAAGGCACATGGACAGGGGGAGCATTCCCAAAGGGAGATACCCTTTTCCATTGATGTCAAAGGGGGAGAGATAGAAACATTGATGAGGAGTATAAGGATGAATTTTATCACAACGAAGTGTTGCCATCAATGTTAGTGTTTCCATCAATGCCAAAGGGGGATATTGTCAGAAAGTTGGCTTATCTTGATGGATAATGTTGGAGATATGGCTATAACAGAAGACTGACGCAGATGGTTAAGGTTGTCATTGATGGCAATCGGTTGGTTATGGAGCACACACAAGAGACGCTGGAACACAGAAGCTGAAACACAGATGCTGAAACACAAATGCTGAAACACAGATGATGAAACACAAATGCTGGAACATAGAAGCTAGAAGACAGATGCTGAAACACAAATGCTGAAACACGGATGCTGAAACAGATGCTGAAACACAAATGCTGGAACACAAGTGCTAGAACACAAATGCTGGAACATAGAAGCTAGAAGACAGATGCTGAAACACAAATGTTGAAACACGGATGCCGAAACGTAGATGCTAAAACACAAATGCTGGAGCACAGATGCTGAAACGCAGATGCTGGAACACAGTTGCTGAAACATAGACACAAATGTTGCAACACAGGAGATGACAAAGACGGTCAAGGAGTGCCATTGATGGCAATCGGTTATGAAGCAATCAAGGATGTCAACACGCACAAGAGATGCTGGAACATAGAAGCTGAAACACAATCGCAGATGTTGGCACACAGATGCTGAAACACAAATGTTGGAGCACAGATGCTGAAACGCAGATGCTGGAACACAGCGTTGCATGATGTGGCATGCGTAGAAGAGAAAGAGTAAAGAGCCAGTTCAGAAAATTAGGGAAAATGTTGGCACACGAAAAGCAGAAGAAAGAATAAACGAAAAGAGAAACTGCAGTTGGAGTTGAGAAAAGTGGAAGGACTTTCAGTCTAAAATTAGACTGTCAGTTAAGAAAGGAGGAACACAGCGTTGCATGATGTGGCATGCGTAGAGGAGGCATGCAAAGAGCCAGTTCAAAAAATCAGGGAGAATGCTGGCATGCGAAAAGCAGAAGAAAGAATGAAAGAAAAGGAAACTGCAGTTGGAGTTGAGAAACACAAGGAAAACCTCTGCATGAGGTGAATCTATAATATGCACTGGAACAGAGATGAATGTTGCTGTTGAAGTGAGAAAGAGGGAGTGCTTTGGATGTGAGAAAAGGAGGAGAATCTGTGTGACAGGAGAAGAAGCTGAGAATGGGTTGCAGAGGACAGTGAGGCAGAGCCGTAGATCAGAAACAGTGAATAATACAGAGAAGATCAGCAAAAAGGGTAAGCAAGCTATATTAGAATGAACAAGTTGATTTGAGCAATATTTATTTTGGCAAATTAGGGTGGTAGGGTGGTGCTAGGGAGACGTATGTCTCTTTCTCTGCAAGTGGGTGGTTGTAGAATCTGAAGGTTGGTGCCTTCATTCAGTTGGTGCTGAAGTAAAAAGGAAGTCGGTGCTTCCACCCAGTGGGTGCTGGGATTCTGTGGGAGTTGGTGCTCTCAGTCAGTTGGTGCTGGCAATCAGAGGTTGTAGC
>CBVK0100437596.1:0-11509 GCA_900067695.1 Picea abies | reverse complement strand
ACAATGAAATTACAATATACTTTTATAAGGAAATTTTTGCTTCGGGGGCTTCGCAGCAAAAATTGATGGGGTACCCCCCCTCTGCACTCCCCCGCGTGGAAGAGTGTACATACTTCTGGGGTGTAAATACTTCATGGGGTATAAACACGGCTAAAAGAAAGGACCTCTGAATCAGGAAGATAATCAGGCTCCACAACCAACATTGCCCTCCACAGTTATCCTTATAAAACTATTTGATAGATTGGTTTACCTCATTTTCTAAGAAGAAATATAGAAAAATCCCCCCTAGATCTTTCCAATACAGAGAACCATGAAGTATACAAAATTTGGATGCCTTTAATTTCAAAAACCTAGATTTGGTTTTTCTTAGTTAGATTGTAAATTTTTTAGAACATATATGATGTCAACATACCATGGATATTCAATAAATTTATAAGATACCTGTGTTGTTTATTCATCCTTTGAATTTTCTTACAGATCTACAATAAATTTTATCCCCAACACATCATAATTTGACTATGTCATTACTTTGGAAAGTCCTTTTCCATTGATTAGCTTTGTAGGCTTTATCTCCAAATCATATTCCAACATAATCAATATTCATTTGCCTCTTTTTCCTTCAGGGTTTGACCGAGTTAGAATATATTTCACAACATTATTGGGCACAAAAGAAACAATATGGGAATGAAAAATGTATATTCTAAATTCTTTCAAGGTTTTTACCAATGCATATGCTTTCTTCTCCATGATGTTGTACTTTAATGGGGAATATACTAAAGTTATTTTGTAGAAGGTATAGGCCTTTCAAAATTATGTTCATTCTTTTGTAACAAGAGCCCTACAATGGTGTGCTTTGATGCAAAATAAGATAAGATGAAGTCCCTTGAATAGTCTGGACTAGCTAATATTGGTGCCTTGGACAATGATACATTTATGTCCCCGAAGGATTTTCTATATTATGGTGTCCATTTTATCTCACTTCCTTTCCTCAACATGATGGTAATGAACTTTATGATTTCTTCTAGATTGGGAATAAACCTCTTTAGAAAATTCACCCTTTCAAGAAAAGACTGTACCTCCTTTTTTCTTCTAGGAATATCAATTTTCAGAATTGCATCTACCTTATTGGGATCTATGTTTATTCCTTATTTTGAGATGATATGACCAAGCATATCTCCCTCTTTCATTCCAAAGTTGAAATTTTTGGGATTTAATGAAATTCCAAATCTCCTACACTTATTAAACACTTTTTTCAAATGTTGCAAATGCTCATTATCTGAATTTGAAAAAAAAAGAATGTCATCTAAATAAACAACAATTAACTTATGTTTTTCGTCAGAAAAATCTATATCCATAGCTCTTTGGAATGTTTCCCCTGCATTCATAAGCCCAAATGGAATTTTGGGATACATCACTGTGCCCTAGGGTTTTGTGAAGGTTTTCTTCTCTCTATCATTAGGATGCACCATGATCTAGTTGTATCCAAAAAATCCATATAGTATTGACATTTTTTGTGACCCAACCATTTTCTGCAAAATGTATTCCATCTTGGGAAGAGTATAATTGTCTTTGAGGGAAACCCTGTTCATATTCCAAAACTCCACACACATCCTAATTTCACTACTTTTCTTTCTGACAAGAACTAAGTTGGCCAACCATTTAGAGAATATCAAAGATACTATGATCTTGGCATAAAAAAATCCGCTTACCTCTTTCTCAATAAGTGGCAACAACAAAGGATTAATCCTTCTCAATTTTTGTTTGAATGGTTTTTAGTCATCTATAATTGGAATGGGATGTCGAATAATATTCGTGTCATACACCTTCATATCTTCATAGCTCCAACAAAAGACATCTAGAAACTCCTTCATTAGGCTGATATATCTCTCTTTGATTTATGGGATGAGTGATTTGGACAATCTGATGATTTTAGGTTCTTCCTTAGTTCCAATATTTCAATACTCTATTTCATCATCCTTTTGGGTGACTTTGGGATTATTTGCCACATAATTATTGTAAAAGAGTTTTTCTAGTGGAACCAAACCCTTAGAGATAACATTATTTTTGAGTTGAACAATGTACTTACGAGCAATTTGATTTAGGAAAATATGTACATTCGGGGACATGTCTGCATCTTCTTCCTGATCAAAGAAATTTTCTTCATCAATATTTGTGTTGGCAAGCTCATCAGTCATTCAGAGAAACCTTATCACCTATTTATCATCCTCAAAAATCTACCAATACTTGATATTATCATGTACTGATGGTCTATGCTTGAATTCGATCTCATATTTTCTATTAGGAAATATGGGAATATTGAAAACAGAAGATCAAGTATCTAATGCATCAACAATCAAATTTTTTCCTCTTGGAATCACTGAAAGGTTATATTCTAAGAAATTTTCAAGCTCATCAAGAACTACATTTTTGTATGCCCTCATCCTAGGATGTTTAGTTTTATAGATTCCCTTAGCTTGATTAATCACAAGCTTAGAATATCCATGAACAACTATTATTTTTTCCCCCAAATCTTTCAAAGTAATCAACCCCAAGATCAATGCCTCATACTTAGCCATATTTTTGTACAATCAAAATAAAATCTATAAGAGGAGATTTTTTAACCTGATTTTGGAGGGATAATCCAAACACCTACTCCCAACTCCTTATTTACTAACAACTCAATCAAAATTCATATTCTACATTTCTTCTTCCTCATTATTTGGTTGATCTAAAATTTTCCATGCTTGTTGATGTTCATCTTCCTTCTCCAGAAGTTTGAGAAAATTTGGATCATCTTCTTCAAAGAAGAGATCATTATAAAAAATTGAAGAACCAACCTTAGCTTCAATAGAATAAATAGGATGATTATTGGGTTTTATTTTTCTACTAACCATGCATTTAAATAATATTTCCCTGTATAGCATCCTTTCTCATCCAAACACTAGTATAGTTGCATAAGACATATCCATCTATAATGTACCCTTCAATTTAGCATCTCATGACCTTGATAACAACATGTTGAAATTTGAAGGGATGTCAACAACTACTACATCCATAACCACATTGTTTGATGGGGTTTGAGATAAAGACACAATCAAGTCTTTGATTAAGCCAAAACACTTTACCTTCCTTGAATCAAAAGAGAAAAAATATTTATAAGGTATGGTGATGTCCAAACCTAGTTCATCCACAATCACCTTCGGCACCATATTATGAGATGCTCCTGAATCTAGCATTTCAATGTGTAAATTCATATCATCAACTTTAAGGATGATATAAAATGGAGGCACATCACCATCATCACCACATTATTCCACCCTAATACCAAAAAAGATTGCAGGATGATCATATTGCACATTTAGAGTATGAGATGCTTCTTCCATTTTCAACATTTTGATGATTTGAATTATATATTCAACATTTATGATCATCTCATTAAAAGGTACATAAATTGTTATCTTTTCCATATCACTTTCAAAACAAAAAGATGACTAATCTTTCTCTACCTCTTTGATGATTGTATCCCTTTTTTTCCCTGGGACCTTCCTTGGTGGATCCTCTTCCTGTTTATCTTTTTCCAGTGCATATTTTGTGGGACTGTCTTTTTTCTACTGACTTGAAGAGGGTAAATTATCCTGAGGATATTTTGGAGTATTCCCATTTTGAGGGTTTGCAAGCACCTTTCTATTTCTAAGATTATATTATTCTGAATCTGCATGATAGAATTTTGATACCACTTATTATACTCCTTTGTTTCCACTAATAACATATCATTTTGTTCTTGTATAAACTTATCAGTTTCTTCAATAAATTTATCATGTTCTTCTTTTGTTAGGAATACATTTGTTTCAACAACATCATAACAATGTATGTTATCTTTGAGTGATTCCTCAAAATTTTCGTCCACATAGTTATTTTGGAAAGGGAGTTTTATTGGTTTATCACCTTGATTTCTTTGGCCTCTCTATCTGATTTGTGTGACTAGTAGCCTCCTGAAATTAGGATTCCTGAGTTGAAGTGTAGTTTCATCTATGATGGCACGATTGTTATCTAAGGACATCTTTTCCAGCAGTTTTTCCATAGTTTTTACCATTATATCAAATTTTGCATCTTATGACTCGGAAGTTGAAGGGTGTGCTTCTTCTTGGTCCTTGTTCATGAAAGTTTTAGGATTATATTGAATATGACACGATGCCATGAAAATAAACACAACCTCAATTGCATCATTCATCATGTCATATAATGTAGTAGATCTCCTTTCTCTCAGCAATAAATCCAAATCACTATCAAAGGCATCAACATAGTGAATTTGTGTAGCTCCAGTAGGGGGATTTGCTTCAACCAGAATTGAACTATAAACCTTCATGAATCTGGTTGAAAATTCTTGAATTGTCTCAATGGGTTTTCTTTTCAAATTATTGTATTGAGTCAACAATTATAGACGATTTTTATTGTCTCCCCATCTTGCAAGAGAGATTTTTTCAAAAGCTGTAAAATTAGAAATTATTGCTACTGAGAGTGCCTTGAACTAATTTATGAACTCAACTGAGAGACTCTGTGATGAAAACCTCATTTTAACATATTCATCATCTACCTCCTCAAGGTCCACAAAATCATTAAACCATTCTAAATTTCATTGAGATGCAATTGAGAAGGTAGGGCAAGTGGATCGAATATCGTTGCCATGATTCTTGGAGGAACTTGGCATGGTTGTACAATCTGAGTGGGAATAACTACAGTTTGAATAGGAATAGTAGGAATAAAGGATTGAAACTTCTTATCATCAAACACAATTCCAGTCAAGTTAGACTCTGACTTGGATCTAAACAAAGTCTACTCAAATTAAATGTCAAAGTCAATATCATCAATTCTCTTTACTCTATCTTTAGGAAATGATGAAATTGTATCTAGAAAAATACCTATGTGTGTTTCCTTTTCTTTTCTCTTGTGTAGGATCTTCTCAGGATCAACCACAAATGTTGTAGGTTCTGGATTTGGGTTTCTCCTAGTGTGAATTTGTTTTGGAGCCAGGATTTCTCAATGATATTACTTTTTTCAACAGATCTTCAAAAATAAAGTTTCCAGGGTAAAGTTTTTAGCCAATATTACGTTCGATCCTCTCTTACCCTCGGGATTAGATCTAAAACTTTGTCATTATTTCCTAGGGAAAATTTCACTTTCATCCCCGACAATGATGCCAAAATGTTATCACTCTGTAAATTTATTTGATGAGGAAGCAAATCACAAAGGTAACCACAAAACCAATTTAGAACTGAAACTAGCCCTTTTAGTTCAGAGAGGGATCTCTCTTATCACTTAGTCTCTAAAAGATACATTTTCTCTTAAATATCAATGCCTATATCTTCAATAAACAAAGATATTTATAAAGTTGTTGGAAGGAAGGATGATGAAACCATTGGGAATGGAGTCAACTGTGAATCAAATGGAACTATTAGTGACTAGTTTATATAACTATCAAAGAAGCAGAGTTTAGGTAGATGATAATATTGAGTGAAAATATTGTTGTTGTATAAAGGAAGAAAGAGAAAACAAATAACTATAATCAAAGAACCAACTTGGAGGAATTCTCATTAAGTTAAGAATAAATTACAATACTTCATTGTTTAATCTAGAGCATCAATACAAGATGAATTATAGACCATAAATATCCAATTTAAGTAAATGAAGGTTGTAGATGAAATGAAAAGAGAAATAATAAATACATACATAAGAAAGAAACACACACTTTAGATCACCACCACAAGAATCTCTTGTATGAATAGAACTTTACTTATTTAGTAATATTCCATTAAAATGTAGATAGATTAAAAAATGCTCAAGAGAGTTTTCCTCCACGCTTCTTCCAACCCTTTGTAAATTTAAAATGACTCAATATAAAGGAAAAATTCATCCCTAAGACAAGGAAGTTGAGCTTCAACCGCTTTCCTTCATTTTTGGATCTAGTTACATTAAAATATGAACAAACTCAAAACTTCCTTTTAAAAATAGAAGTTTGTTTTGACCATATTAAATACATAACAATATTTCAAAAAATGAATAGTCTTCATGCTGCTTTCAAACTTTAGGACTGATGTGAGCCACTTAGTATAGATGGAGATGATCTGAGGTTGATTTGAATGATTGGCATGGCTCCCTGGCATGTTGGCATAGGATGTTGTTGTATATCATTGTGCAACTGTGAGTTACAATAGTTACATGGCGAGTTTACACAATGATTTTTTTCTTCAGTTCTCGTCATGCAGTTGGCTACTACAAGGTATCTGGAGGCCAACACTCACCATTCTATCATTCCAAACTATATGTTGAACTGTAGAAACATAAAACTCCATTCCAAACATTACACTTTACTCTAAACTTCAAAAACTTAACTTTTTCAGAGCCATAAAACTTTAATCTTGACATCCAGTTAATATCATACATAATATATATTTTTGATGAAGCTACTATATTGTTCTCAAATTGTCCCGAGCATACAAACTGCATTTATCATAGTGAGAAACCCATTTATTCATTGAATTTTTCCTTAGAGAATTTGCGTAGCATGATATCTCTACGCAAGTTCTGTGCATTGTTCTATTCCAGAAAAAAAAAATCTCAAAATGTTTTATCACTTTACTGATCAAAAAGACAAAACTGGAAAATTTGAATCATGGATTCTATACTTCATCCACCTCTGCAAGAAGGTCCAAATTTCCCCTAGCTTCATCATCAACTTCAGTTTGTTTCATCCTTCGTTTCAGAGCCCTATTTTCTTTCCTCAATGAAAATGTTTTCCTATTCAGATTCTTCACTTGCTTGTGCAAAGGTAAATATGTTCTTAACCTTTTCTAGGCATTGGAAATAGTTTCATGGGAATTGGAGATGGTTGGTCCACACTCATGAAGGTGTTTATCAAATTTTTTATTTGTTGTTTTGTTCTCTTCCCTGAGTTGAATGATCAAATCCCGTGCTTCAATTAATTGTTTGTTAAGCCTTTTGATAGTTCTCTCACCTTCTCCAGGTTATGTATGGGTCTTTTCAGTTGCTATGGGTTGGTCCTTTCCATATTTTTCTCTTGTAGGCTTGTGTTCTGAAATCAATTTTCTAGCTAAAGATCTTGTCAAAGGAGCTATAGTCTTGGGAAGATCCATTGTTTTAGGACTCTTCTCAACTACTCTCTCTTTACCTTTTTCCCTTAGAACTTTTTGGAACTATTGATGTTGATTCTTTCTTTGAAACGGATACATATTTTGGTGTTGAAATTCTACAAACCCTTGCAACAAGTTTCTTCTTCATCTCCTTGTTTTCATAATGGAACTGTGTTATGGAATGATGATATTTCTTGATTGTTCTTGTAGTTCTCCATTTATTTCATCCTTTTCACATGAATGAAGCAGATCTTTACCAATAACTTGATTTTTATGTTCAAAAGATCATGTGTGTAGGAAAGGTAATCATTTGGTTATTGATCTTGTGATTGGAATGATAAGTTTTGATGTTTCAACAACCTCATCAACAAAGTGTAATTTTCTTCCTTTCTTTTGAGCTTGATGGCTTGGTTAAGTATCTTAAATTTCTTTTCCAGTCCAATGGTCATGCTCTATAGACCTTTTCTCCCTCCTATTAGACTCCTTAGGGACTAAAGGAGATGTTTTTTCAGTTGATAGGGGAGCATCTCATTTGGGGTCTAAAGAAATACTTGCTGAAGCTAGGAAAGAATCCCAATCCCTGTTCAATTTCTTAAGTTCTTCCAACACCAATAATTTCACCAGAGAGAAATGAAACAAACTGTATTTAACCTAATCATCCTTAGCCTGTAGTCTGTCTCACATTCTACCTAGGCTTGTGTATAGGTAAAAAGGTAAATTCAAAGGGTTTTTTCTAGTGAAATGCATTAAAATCCTAATATGGTACTGATATACTCTATCAAACATGCCCTCACAGATGAAATATATGTGAATAATTCTTAATATCTTTTCATAGTGTTCTAATATGAACTCTCTTGGAATGGTAGCACCAAAATTCTATTTTTTATACTTAGGCTTCAAGAAATCATTCTAGAATATGGAATCAAGGGGCATACCTTTCAACCATTTCTCCCCTTGAGTTGGAATTTTAGTTGCAACAACTTTTTTCCCTCTAACACCTGGAAAGTAAGATCAACAATGTTTTTTTGGATGCCATTGAAGTTGAGGAAAAAATACTTTTTCGAATGCACATTATACCCCTAAATGTTCTCACAAAATATCATGCATCCGGCTTGCTCAAAACAAACCCTAATTGTTGGATCAGAGTTTACTAATTGCAGGTTATGTGGCCCAAATATTATAAATCCCCCTACTTTATTGTATTTATTCTTACCTTGAGTTTACATACTACAGATATATGTTGAAAACATTGTGACTATGGAGAAAAAGAAGCTTGATGGCTAGGGTTTTGACATGGAACTTTACACAACGAGAAACAAAGCTATGGTTTGCAACAAATGGGATCGAAGGAACTCACCAAGGTTAAATCCAGTCATTAAATATCTATAATGTACCTCAAAATTTACATACATTTTTTTTTTTTGGGGAACATTGAATTGGTTTTGTATCCTTGAGGCCATTCAATCACTTGTCTATCTTAAGGTACATTCATCTTACTTCTTTCACTCCTCTATCCTATTAACATAGGGTCATTATTTCTTTTGGTAAAGTGTTACATGTGACAACATATCTATAATTAAGGACCCTTTGTCTCATGGTAACTCAATATTATCCACTATCTTATTCCTAAGCCACTCTAAGACATGTAGTAATAACCACTTAGAGTCTTGCTATCCTATAATGCAAGGTTAGAGGTGCTAGGCCTATAGAAGACCAATCCCTTAAATGTAAGTAGCATTATACAATCTACAAGGAGAGATTAATCTTATTCGGAAAACAAAGGTAAAGTGGGTTAACTTCGGCCACTAAAAATTGCACCTTGAATTTATAGCGCGCAGGGGTTTAACTTATTAGAGGTTAGGGATTATGATCGTTGGCACACACCTCGTTAGGTAACAACAAGGCCCAATAGTTTTGGTGTTTAATGTAGGGTAGTGGGATTCAACATGAAATGGTGTAGTGAAACCTTCCTCCAGTTGCCTCGCCATCAATGCCCTTAACTCCGATACAGGTGGAAGGAACTATGCCCTGTCTGCACAATTTAATACACTTGGGAAAGTGTCTATTCAACACAGAGCTTGACTGGCATGCTTCCAAGGAAACGTTGACACCTTCCCCCTAATCACATGGTCTATGTACGAGCCCCTTTTCTCCTTTTTCTCCATTGGGAGGTTACTCCCGCGCCTTTCACTCTCATTCGTCTTTTGGTTTGGGGAAGAGAGGGTTCACTGTCTCAGGCCTTTCTGTTTGCACCTTGGTTAAGGTTTCCTTTTTGTGAAGGATAGAGAAAAGACACAGACCAAAACCTTTGTTGGTTCAAGCCTCATGGCCGGGGTACACGTTCAGTCTCTGTGCTAAGTCTGTGGAGGTTCTTGGTGGTGCTTTCCGATAGTCGTTCTATGTGGTAAGTTTTATCTTCGGCTCTCTTTTTATTTACATTTAAAAAAAAAAAAATTGGCCTTGTTTATGGTTTTGTGCACACCTTTGTTCTATGATAAAGTCTTCGTCATATTTCTAGGGTACTGTGTTAGGAAAAAGAAAAGAGTTGGGTTTTGTTTTGTAAGGGTTTTGACTCCTATTCTAGTTTATCCCTGTTACTGCACAATACGACCTGTCGGGACCGAGTCATTACTCATATCACAACATCTATCAAGAAGTTGAGAACCTTTTAGTTAAACCCCTTTCTATTATTCTATGTTTTCCTCCATTGGATAGTCCGTTACACCCTTGTTATTTTGCTTCCTAGTTCGGTTAAACCCACGTTATTATCTTCTGGTCTCCTTCATTGGATAGTCCATTAAATTCTTGTTATTGTTTTCCTAGTCTTCTGTGGCTGGTTTTAGTGCTAGCTGGTAGCATCAATTTAGAAGTGAAGTTCTTCCCCTTTTTCGAACACATTTAATCTCTTCTTTTAAGTTGAATGCATGAAGGTTTCTGTTTACCATGCATAGTTTTTTTACTCTTATTATTCTTTTTGTTATTCATGTATTATCCCTTTGGATTATATACTAGTATCTATTACTAATGATGGGCCCCTGGATGTGTGAGGGTACCCATTAGGGAGGCACGAACACCCTTTCCCCTCTCATTCCAGGCGATGTAGCGCGACGACAGGAGGCATACATCCTATGCCTCAGTTAAGTATTCAACAGGTCCTTTTTAGTCATTTCCTATTATGAAATTTAAATACCTTATCCTATTGGTTATGTTTTAATACTTTTCATTACTTCTGTGCAGGTGTAGGCATGTTGAACCATGGGGATGCCCTCCTCACTTCAACAAAAGGTATTCGGGTTCCTACACAGTTTCTCAGTTATTTGTCATGATTCAAACCCCGCTAAGAGGTTAATTTCAAGTTCTGGGGTACGCCCTGAGTTGTATAAAAGGATTTCTGGTATATCGAACCATCGCACAATGTGTGCCTGGTCAGACTTTGGTTACTAGACCATCGATTGTTAACAACAATACAATGATTATTATATCAAGTCTGTTGGTTCTATTGGGGGGGTTTGTAACTCTGAAGTATTCTCCTCTGCATAATATAAATTTGGTTTTCTGTTCAGCTATCATATTTATTTTTTTCAGCTATCATATTTATTTTGTTCCAAAATCGAATCTCATTATTGGATGTATAACCCTTTCCNNTGGTCCTTTCCCAAATTTAATATAGTTGTTTCATTTATGTTCCAATGGAAGAAGTAACTAGTTCCAGTTTCACGCATCACAAATCATTTACATTATGTTCTTCAGTTATAAGTGTTTTGTAACATTTATCGATCTTCTTACCCGTGGAAAAAAAATAGCTTTAATGCAATTTCGCGAACTATTTTCGTTCTGTTTTTGTGTGATGGCTTATTGTATAAGTTCCTTATAGATATGTGCACCAAGAGGTTCGATGGTGATCATTATTCGTTTATGATTCATGCTTCATTACCTTTTGTTTCTATTATCATTATTTAAAAGTCTCTACAGGACTGTTTGGTTTACGTAACAAGGAATATTTTATCCTCTGTTCTTGATTTATGTTGATTAAAACCTCTAGGGGTCTTCTCACACGAACAAGAAAATAGTATTGTCATTTACGTTATAACCCATGGTTAAACATTTTCTTACAGGGTCATCCCTTATTGTCATATCTATCTCAATTTATGCATGTATATATATATCTATATGGCCTACCTGTAATGGGGTCTGATGAGTCTTTTCTTGTCTTGGAATTAAAAATTTCCTCTCATAAGGTTATCTATCCCTTTAACGTTATCGGATTCTAGTATGGACAGTTTACTAAGTGACATTCCTCTTCTTTTGTAGAATGTTCCATTACACTATATAACTATATATAACTATATATATATATTCAA
>CBVK0100437595.1:97-11510 GCA_900067695.1 Picea abies | reverse complement strand
TTCAGTATCACTTTGTGAGAGACATGGTTGAGGAAAAGAAGGTGTTGCTAGAAAAGGTTGACACTTTGAAGAATGTTGCAGATTCATTGACAAAGTCTGTGAGCATAGAAAAGTTCTCCTGGTGTAGACAAACAATGGGCATTGTTGCCATGGATTGTTGACTATATAATCCCCTGGACCCCTGGATGCAAAGAAGACAACAAGTGGGAGAATGTTCGGTATATGTGTTATATTTTTTGCATGTGTGTGTGTGGGCACGTCAGATACGACAACTGCGTCTGAAATTTTTTTTTGGGCAGTTTTTGCTATTTTTAGCGGATTTGTAAATTAATCCCGAATTAAGGGATTAGGGTTTTGGTACCTATAGAATACCTAAAAACATTGTATATATTGTATGGTGAATGGTGAAATTCGATATAAGGAATATAAGAAAGGTTTTCCCGATTGAGGGTTTCCAGTATAAAATCTCTGTGTACTCTGTGTATGAGCCATTGATTAATTTTTGTCTTGCTTAAGAATCTATATGCATTTCTTTACTTCACAGGTTTAAAACTTATAGTTAGGACCCTAACATATGGGGCGGATTGAGGAAATCATATGCACTACATATGATAGGAAAACCAGAGGACAAGAGTCCAACACAAAATAAGGCTCTTCATTCCAGATCTGAATTAGTGTGGAACCCACAACCCCATGTGAGACTAAGACAACAAAATAGAAACAACCAGTGATACAACCAACCATTAGTAGCAGAAGTATTTCAGTAGGTCAAGGGACTAGTGGAAATTCAAGTGGAAGTACGAATTCATTTACGAGTAGTTAGTTATATACATCGTGAGGAGGAGACAATACCAAAATGTTTACAATGGTGGGACAAGATCCGACTATTCAGTTACGATAGTTTCATGGAGAAGGGTTAGAGGACCTAGAGAAGCATTTATTTATATTTGAAAATATTTGGGAAACTAAAAATATTACGAATGAACATACAAAAGTAGCATATCTTGCAATCACATTCAAAAACTGTGCATTGGACTCATTTATGAGCCACACATTAAACATTCCATAAGGATCACCTACAACTTTTGTAGATGTGAAGAAGGAACTAATCAATGAATTCCAATAACCAAGTTTAGAATATCAGTAACCCATAAGTTCTATAGGAACAAGATGATGGATAAATTTGCACAAATCCTTTGAAAACTACCAACATGCGATGTATCTTCCTCAAGTGGAGGCATCGTCCCCTTCAAGGTACATATCAATTTTGATATTCCTATATTTGAAGGTCAAATAGAAGCGGATGTTATAGAAAAATGGTTAAACCTTCTAGAAGGGTATTTTTCTATCCATAACCTTTTTGATAGAGAAAATATTACATTTGTTCTCCTTAAGGTCATCCCCCATGTTAAATATTGGTGGGATACTTTCTATGAGAAAAAGAAAAAATAAGGATCTACATTATTTGTAGTCACACCCACTTGGGGTCCTTTCAGGGATGTTATAAAGGAACAATACTACCCTGTTGGAAGTTATGACATATTATATACAAGATGGACCAAACTATGAAAGGAAAGGGACCAAACAATGCTAGATTTCATCCATGTATTTCATACCTTGCACACCAAGATGGGTATCAAAGACTCTGAGGGACATATGGTGCTCAAGTACCATGACGGTCTGCATAAATACATCCAGAAATAAATGGAGTTTCTGGAAATCTAGTCCTTGTGTGCATCCTATCGATATGTTTTCAAAATAAAGTTGAAGCTTAAACAAAAGAAAAGACAGTTTGGGTCTACGAACCCCTCAAAGCATAAGCAAGACAAAGGCATCCCCAACCCGCAGAAAAAAGGGAAGAGCAATGATGGACAACCTTAGGACAACTAGTCTAAACCGAAAACAAAGAGAGACAATGGGAAGACAAATAAATACACCAGAAAGTGGTGTGAGTTCCATAAGATCCCCTGGCATAACACCATTAAATTTCACTCAAATTAGTCATTGGTGGTTGAGGTGAAATCCCCTAAATCAGATGTAGGCTCCAAATTTGAGTCAGAACCATAAAAAGGGTGATAGATTGTTAGGTGATTTATATGTACTAAAAAAGACACTAAACTACCCTCAATTAAATTGTCAACCTGGGGTAAGTAAACTTAGAGTTGTAGAAAAATATATGCCAAAGGTAGAAGGTTGGTAGGAGTATAGTCTAACTAAGGAAGGCAGATATCTAAGGCTAATCTACTTAAGAAAAGCTTATCTAATGAGAAAACCCTACTAAGCAAATTGAAACTAGGTAACCTAAGTACTTTCAGGCCAAGGATCAATGGATAGTTCCTAAGAAAGCAAGTAAAACCCTATGTAAAGAAAACTAGTTCAACAATAAGAAATAAGAAAAATACTAAGAAAATGACAAAAGAAAACTTCTTTAACTTGTCAACCTACATTCAATGAGAAACTACCCTACGAAAGAAAATAAATAAGCAAGTAAACAAAAGCACCTATCTAACCTATTAAAGCAAATAGACAAGTAAGCAAAGACACCTAACTAACCTACTAAAGAAAAAGACAAGTAAGCAAAGGCAACTAACTAACCTACGAAAGAAAAAGACAAGTAAGCAAAGGCAACTAACTACTGCAAGCAAAACTTCTCATTGAAAAACTATCTAGCCTAAGAGGCAAGTGAACTAAACGCCTAATGCAAAACTATTTCTAATGCATGAAAGGAAATCTAAATGCTCAATGAAATGCATGAAATGAAATCTATTCTATTGAAAGCAATAAATATTAACAACTAATTCTTAATCTATGATAAGCAAACTACTATCTAATCTATCAAAGCAAAGTCTATCTATCCTAAAACAACAAATAAGACTATTTTCTAAACTATGAAAGCAAGAAACTATGTTTAACCTATGAAAATTCAAATATAATGCTGGTGGTTGTGTGAATGTCTTCGGTGTCGGATGATATCTCGATGGCACTTGACAACAAAGGACAATTCAAGCAGTATAAGCTCAACACTAATCTCAATGGCAAAATGAAAAGCATGGATTAAACAATCCAATGAGAGTTTAGCCATGACAAAAAGAATGTTAGATACCCTGCATATTCATATAGGAACCATCAACAACATAACGAGATCATCATTATAAGCAAAACTAGATTCAACCGTTAACTAAGAAACATAATTGCAATTTAATTCTAGGAAAGGAAATTACATAAAGGAAACTATGCTACATCTATTCTTACAATTCAAACTATAATAAAGAAATGCTTAAAAACAAAAATTTAAGACATGACATTTAAAAAGTAAACTAACAACTACGTTAATCAACAACTAATTGAACAAGATCTATATAAAACTAAAATAAGCAATCTATCATTAAAAAATGGAATTAACTCTATCCATCCATCAAACCCTTGTCAATTAAAACCCAAATTAAAACGCTATTCTATGTTATTCAAAACTTTGTTTTAAACTTGATTCTAAAATCAGAAATAAAAACATAATCTAGTATTTAACTACACATGGGGTTAGTCTAGGAGTCTGCAGATCCGTTCCTAACTATGAGATTAATGCATGCTAACACAATCCATCATACTAACCTGCAAAAAAGAATCAAAACAATTAAATTGCAACAACAAACTAATTTACATAATAAAAATGCATGTAC
This sequence comes from Picea abies, assembly GCA_900067695.1. NCBI lineage: Eukaryota > Viridiplantae > Streptophyta > Pinopsida > Pinales > Pinaceae > Picea > Picea abies. Next base: position 7,833 of record CBVK0100437595.1, on the reverse strand, counting down.
ATGAAAATAAAGAGAATAAATGAACTATGAAATACATAAACAACACAAAGACAATAACCAGACTACTGGTGGGCCCCCCATCATGTCATGGTTACCTCCTAAAATCACACCACGCACTCAACAATTCAAGTTCACCATTAAAATGCAAAAACACAGTTTTGTATAACTTCGACAATGGAAAAAAGCAAAACAGAGCCAAAATCATTTTTGGCTCTAACACATGACTTCTTCTACTGCTTAAAAATTATCTAACCACCATGGTGGTATTTATAATGTTTACATACCAAGTGGTCAACCACAAGAGGTTCGAACCACTTCTAAAATTGGCAAATTTCATTAATGGTGCCCTAACTGCCGAAACAGAGCGAGCCAATAATCACCCACCATAACAACCCAAAATCGAGTTGTCAAGAGTTCAGTAGCTGGAGGGGATAAGGATGAACAAAACCCATGTTCCTGATTCACCCATCACTGGCCGCCAATACCATAACTGCCAAGTCACCCTACGTTTTTGTGCAGGACGGAGTGCCAGATCGAGTACCGAAACGAGTGTCGGATGTCGAATTGAGAACCACGAACTTCTCTTAATCCGTTCACAATTTCAGGAAACGGCTCATAAGGGACCTAATTGGGCATACTTTGCACAAAACCCATGTGCCAGATTTTTCATATTCCACTTTATCCTCCAAAAGATTAATTTTTAAGTTTGTTTCCTGTAATAGTTTCGGATGAAGTACTGGATGGAGTGCTGGATGGAAAAACGCCTTGTGATTTTGCCCTGTAACACCAAAAAACATGAATCAGATCCTTGGAAGTGTGAAAACATGATAAATTATGCTCTATACAATCATTTAAACATGAATCATGTGTACCTTATGTCGATCATACCGTTTTATCATGAAATTCTTCAAAAAACTCCTTCAAAAGATGAAAAACACATATGTACATGTGGAAAAAGTGCATAATAACCGTCATAAAAGTGATCACATCTCAGGCCCAACACAGATCATTGAAGAAGAACCCAATGTCATTGTTTCTACCAACAAGTTCCAACCTGGTGAACCAAATGAACCAAAGGAAGGTGAGTGCCTCTTTCATTCACAAATGTGGGTGAAGGGTACTCTGTTTCACTTCATCGTTGATAACGGTATCCAAAAGAACTTCATCTCAGCAGAGGTGGTAAAGCAGTTGGCTCTTTTGAAAACACCACACCCCCATTCGTACACCATCATATGGATCCACCAAGGGAGTGATCTTCGCATCAGCCAACAGTGTCGCCTACCCTATGGAATCAAGCCCTTCAAAGATGAGGTATTGTGTGATGTCGCCCCCCTTGAAATTTTTTATTTTCTTTTGGGATAACCTTATTTATGGAAATTTCATGTTGTATATGAGTCTAGGAATCAAAGTTTTGTTATTAATTTGAACAAGAAATTGTATATGATACTTGAGGTAGTCCCACCTACTATTATTTCCTTGATCTCTACCAAGCAATGCAAGAAGGTCATCTCTCAGACTGGGAAGTTTGTCTTATTCATGGTTCATGCTCAAAGTGAGTGAAGGGTTGCAGCCACATCCATGGCCTTTGCAACAGGTCTCTCTGTTACACGTCAACATTACTCGCTTTGATAAGTGTCGCAAGTGTCGCATGTTCCTTACAACTGTCGCAAGTGTCGCATGTTGTTCACAAGTGTCACAAATGTCAAACAAAGCATAATGCCATGATGCCGACACTAAGGAGACACTTAGAATACCTCAAACACCTAATTTGGAGGAAGAGGGATGGTTAACTGAAGTCAGATATCTCTTCCCACCTAAAAGAAGCTTTCAAACTAAAGTTTTAGAAGGGAGCTCTCCCCTACATCACCCTTAGGAGCGTTGTCACTCCCCTATAAGGTGTTAGGGAGTGTTATAACACCAAACTACCCCTCTGAAGGAGCGCTACAGATATTTAGAGTGTTGGCACCCCCCTTGAGCCTCCTAGGGAGCACTATAGAGCCTTGATGCCCCTTTTGAGGGAGCGTTGTCTAATCTGGGCAGTAGTTGATCTGTTGAGGAGAATAAGGGGAGGATATTTCAATCTTAGAAGGTAGTTGCATTCAAATTCCTAGTTCAATCATGATCTTAGGAGAAGATCCTTGGTTCAAGTAAGGAAATCCTCAACTTACCCTAAAGATACCTCAAGAGGTTAATCCTCTCTAAACCTATGTTAACAGGCTCTATCATGGTGGAAAGGAGGAAGAATTGGAAGCATGAAACCTATGATATCATAGGAAACATACAGTGAACTGGAGGAAAGTGATTAGTAAAGTTGTTTTCATCCAGATCGTGGATCTTTTGAGCAAGGGTTAGACAAAGGGGACTTGACGAAGCTGTCGCATTCGCATCTACGGTTGTAAGCTACTTTTGTCATTGTTCTCATTAATATGACACGCTTGGCCTGTTTCTTTCTAGTTTGTGTTTAATCTCACATGAACTTGTCTATGATAGATAGATCTATTTCAAGCTAATATCAATAGAGTATGAAGTGGTTGTATTGTTTTTTGTCTACAGGGCTCATCGAGGAGCGAAAGATTGGAGCTCAACTCGGAGCGTGAAGGGACAAACGTCGATAAAAAGGTACTTCTTTTCTCCTTTCTCCTCATGCACTAGTTTGTGTAGATCCAAAAGGAAGTCAGTGTCCACATTAAGCATCTTCTGTCTTAAGAGTTAAGATTCTAGCTCTCATGAGGAGATCTACCTGTCCGAAAGGAGATTTTCCTTCAACAAAAACTGGTGACTCCACTGGGGAGTCTTGAATCAAAACTTTTTGGTTTTGATTTCTCCTCATAGACCTTGTCTCACCCTTCGATTGTTTTCAGACCTAGTTCACCCCTTTTTGATTGATTTCATGAGTTGATTGACTCCCTACCCCATCACACTTAGCTTGATTGCCAGACTAGACTGCAATTTTTGGATTTTTTGACATTTTTAGGAGATTTTCAAGCCTAGCGCCCCTGTGGCTGTGTTAACAGAGTGCTAGCACTACCTGACTGTCTTACACAGAGCACTATAACGCTTGGTACCCTTTACACCAAAGCACCAGCCCTCTTTTGGCCAAAGACCTTTCCAGAATTGCTCTTTCCAGGGTCTAGTCTCTGTCCTCACTTGCTGAGCCTCTCTGTGATTCAATGATTCTTCCCATTCAACTTTGAAATCCTTCTTTCCAAGGAACAAACACCTTATTGTTTGGATTTTGTAGCCTCCTTCATTATTTTTAGGTTTTTTTGTTGATTGGGAGTTTGAAACCAATGCATTTTTTGTTCTCTCCTTTTTGATTGAGCGAAAAACTCTGATGAAGGACAACATAAGTCTACGAATCTCTTCATTTGGTTTTTGTTGAGATCATTGTTCTTCAACATCTTTTTTTGTGTGAAATTCTTGGTTTTATTTGTTTTCTTTTCTTTTGCTTCTTGTTTTTTATCACAACAAGAGGGTGTATTGTTTGTACGCAACCTGCTTATGCTTGTCTAAGTTTCCTTGATCCAAAAGGATAATTGGCGGGAGAAGTGTTGTTTTGAATTAATCATTATTCACACACAAACAATAAAGAGACATATTCATGATTGATTTTGCATATTAGAAGACATTTCCAAGAAGTTTTAGCACCACATTGGATTTGATTGAAAAAAATTTGTTTGAGGACATTCCTTATTAGTGCTTGTTAGTGAAAAGAACTCTCTCTCTCTCCCTTAAATAGATATTCATCGAAAATAAATGACTGATTATCATCTTTAACACATTTTTTTTAGGGATTGAGTCATTATTCCATCTGTTTCACTTCCATGCACCCTTTTTGAGTAAAGAACAGCTATAAAATGAACACTAATTAAAAACTATCTAGAACATTTTCTTTTCTAGGATCCTCCACCAACAGTAGACTAGGACTAGTACTTTGGATTAGGTTGTGAGCATAACTCTCCAAAGTTTTCAAAACAAACATTAGCATCCTAAGCTAGGGAGAGTCAAATCCAATTGTTGTATAAGTCTTCCTGGGATCCCCCCGGGGTTACACACGAGGTTGCACTCGGGAAAGCTATGGAGATTATCCCTCCATGGTTTGACTGATTGTAGTAGTCAGATCGTATTATGGGGATCACTTAAAGGTATACCCACAATGTTGAGTGGAATCCTTTCAAGTTGATTTCGAGCTAGATACCCTTCCCGTACGTTCGGACTGGACTGTAGAATGTTCCTACCTAGGGGCTGACTGTTGGAAAATGTTTAACAGGTAGTGTATGCTTGTCATTGATGGCAAGTACAATAGTGAAGATGGCATGAGTATAGGAAGAATGTAACAGATGGGCATCAGAAGTAGTTTGGGAAGACACTGCAGAGCAAGCTCAAGAAGATCAAAAGAGATAGTGCAGAAGATGGTTGGCATGATTTATAGGTAGTATGAACTTGTCACTGATGGCAAGATCAGAGTGTGCATCAATGGAAAAACAGGAACAAAGTAAGCTCAAGAGGAATTAGCGCAGAGTCGAATGCAATGCGTAGGTGTGCACCAGGGATGAGGTTAACTCATGGCTAAAGCTCAAGGGAGATAGCGTACTTAGGATCACAGGGGAATCAAAGGTCGAGGCCTTTGACACTTAGAAATTCTTCCAAGTAAGGAGGATGCGTAAGCTTGGAGGAGAAGCATCAGTGATCGTTGGATTCCATCCCGAATTCTTGATGACCGTCAGATCTCAATGTAGACAAGAGGAGCACGCAAATATGAAGGATAGATCTTGGGTGTTAGATATGAGCACAGGGTCTGACCACCATTGGATCAAGGAGAACCTACACGTTCTTTAAAGTGCAAGGAGTAGAGAGCTCACAAAATCCCAAAAGAAGGAGGACCGTCCATCTTCAGGCAGGACACGTGGGGATAGATCGTCAGTTCACTGACTGGAGAGTCAAAGGAACGATGTTCCCTAACCTCTCGAAATCGCGATATCTAAAATCGTGATTTAATCTCAACCATCAGATTGAGGCTGAATTTGTACTATTGATTCTAGTCCATGTCGGAGTTTTAGGGATCAAGAGTTGGAGATGTCAAGTAATATCATCCACAAAAATCCCGATTTCGCGATATGCAAAATCATGACTTAATCATAGCCATTGAATCAAGATCATATCTGGACCATTGATCCAACTCCATATCATAGTTTCGCGAATCGTGACATCGAGAGGGAAAAGAAACAATGCAACAAGAATGTCAAAATTGTGATTTAATCGCAGCCATTGAATCAAGATTGAATCTGGACCGTTGATCCAAGTCCATTTTGGGGTTTCGAGGATCGAGTGTTGGAGATGTCAAAGAATATTAACATCAAGAATACTAATATCGCAGTATGAGAAATCACGATGTAATTGCAACCGTTAGATCAAGATATGATCTGGACCGTTGATACAACTCCATTACGGAGTTTCATGGATCGGGACTTTGAAGTGACAAAAACACTGAACATCAAGAGTGTCAAAATTGCGATATGCGATATTGTGATTTAATCATAGCCATCAGATCAAGATGTGATCTAGACCGTCGATCCGACTCACGTCAACTAGGAACACGTGGCACAACCAGGTAATGACAGGTGTCAGACTGATTCAACGTTTCAGGCACATGTAAGTCACGAATCAGAGTGATACGTGGTAGTATTCAACACGTGTCAATCCACATGTGACATCAGCAGATTTACACCACTTCAGAGTTTTGGAAATCGGGAGATGGACAGATGTCGAAAGACAAGGAGGGGATAAAGGGAACAAGCCTTTTCGCACGGTCAGGTGGAGAACAGACGGCAGGTGGGGAGGAGAATGATACAAAAGGTGACACGACAGGAATGGGGCCCTTCATCAATACCCCACCATTTCAGACCCCCCCCTTTATTTAAAGGCAGGATGGCATAGGGGGTCCAGAATTGCCTTGAGCATCATTGATCTAGGCACACTAATCCTAGTTGCTTGAAATATGCATGCCCAATTTCGGACCCCCCCCTTCGCTTAAAGGTAGAATGGCAGGGGGGCTCCGAAATCCAATTCCGACTGTAGATCTAGGAACACAGATTCTGGCCATCTAGATTTTCTTGCTGCATATCCAAAAGATGCATTTGCGCCCCAAACTTAGGAAGGCATAAGCTCGACTGTGTGAAAGAAGACGAGGAGTCTCAACTACCAGAGAGGTTGAGAAATCTCAGCAGAACACCCAGTGATACTTGACGCATGGTGGAAAACAACCAGAGAAGCTGAAGAGTCATGATGATGATCAGACAGAGCACTCAAGTTGCGGAGGAATTTGGCACGGAGTATGCATGCAGAGGTATTGCAAATATTGCATGCACAAGGAGCACAGGTACTATAAGAATGATTAACAAAGAAGAGATGAGGGCGATATAGTAGAATTCAAGTGTGAATAAGGAGGCAAAGCACACGAGTAGAAATGCACGATACAGGAAGGTTGCATTGAAGGGATATGGTGCAGAGAGTATAAAAGGCAGAAGAACAGAAAGTGAAATGGGCATGCAGAAGACACTGATGCAGATAGGGTAGAGCAGCATAACAGAACAACAATTGGGCTGGTAAGTCATTGAATAATGTTATATCGTTGTAATAAGTTTCAGTAACAAAGAATTCATTAACCAGGGTGGTTGGGAGGTGCTAGGGAGGACTGGTGTCCTCAAAGGTTCAAGTGGGTGCTTGAACACAGGGAGTTGGTGCTTCCTTCTAGTTGGTGCTAGAGAAACCTGGGAGTTGGTGCTTCCTTCTAGTTTGTGCTAGAGAATCCAGGGGGTTGGTGCTTCCTTCTAGTGGGTGCTAGAGAAAACAGAGAGTCAATGCTCTCAACAAGTTGCAGCTTGTAAAACCAGAGGTTGTGGCCTCACAATGAGTTGGTTCTCATATGTATGATAATGTAAAGAATGTAGATAATACTTATCATATAAAGAAAAAGAGGTTTTTACCCAACTGCGAACTGGTAACCTTAGTGGCCATAATCTTTAGGGTCTTACACAAGGTGACAGTGAAGGGAAGTCTCACTTTACCTGGAGCAGACATCGGTCAAACTCACTCAGGATCCTTGGAGGGAAAATCCACAATTACTGCATGGAAGCTTGCACCAAGGCATAAGTCCGTTAAGCAGGTCACCATTGTAACTGTTCCACCATATCCCCGCCCCTTCTTGACTTGATCACGCGACGTTGGATTTCATCACCAACTAGTACGGTCATCGAGAGAAGGTCATGTTTGCTTGGTTGTGATTCCTAGATTTTATTAGTGTATGCTGCTTCTTTTCGGTAGTTGGCCATAGATTTTTTCCGTCGACTCTTTTTCGCCAACATCGACCCTCCATGCCATTCACAGAGGTTACAGGGACTTCCTCCAGAAAATATGGAAGAGAATACCCCTTTACCCCCTCATTCTATGGAGGAATCTCCTCAATAGAGTGAGGTTCACAACACTATAAACTCCCAAGAAGAGTGATATTCCCGTATTTGAAGGTCAAATAGATGAAGATGCCCTAGATAAATGGTTAAATCTGCTAGAAGGTTATTTCTCTGTTCATAATTTTTCAGACAAGGAAAAGATCACTTTCGCACTCCTTAAGGCTCTCCCCCATGTCAAACATTGGTGGGAAACTTACTGGGAGTAGATTTCCACAGAGGAGTCTGGAATATATGGGGCCGAGCCCACTTGGGATTTTTTTGTGGATG
>CBVK0100437594.1:0-11513 GCA_900067695.1 Picea abies | reverse complement strand
TCAAGGTTAAAGAGCATGAAGAAGTTGCATCTTTATCCAAGTTTACATATTCCTATGATCATCAGATTTATTGAAACTAAACGAAGGAAAGAAACAAAACTTAGGAAATAAAGTATCTTAGGAAGGAAATGATCTCAAGCATTCTGATGATATATTGGTATTAACATGATTATATTCTTGAAATGTATTTTTGAGAAAAAAAATTAAATATATATTTTGAAAAAATTGAGTATTTCTTTTACAAGCTTGTCACTTGCTTATTCAACAACTAGACTACTCTAGAAAAAGTAAAAGGAAAGTAGACTAAACTAAACTTCACTTCACATTGTGGCACTTCAAGATGAACGTGAACATGAACATGTATGAGAATTATAAAAAAAAGAAGAATAAGATGAACAAGTATGAGAATTATCAAAAAAATGACCATTTAATAGTTCATTATTATGATCGTAATGGGTGAAATATTCATAATCTATTTGACTTATGGCAATTCCTCTGTTTTGTAAAAAGACATTTATGTGAATATGGAGTGTTAAATGATTATCAAACAAATTGATGTCAGCAAAAAGATCAGGGTATAATGAAAAGTGGCAGTTGGAAAAGATAAAACTGAATGTGTCTCTGCTTTTAGAATAATCATTATCATTAGAGACTTGCACTTGATTTTTTAATACCATTTCTTCATTGTTTTGCTCAACAAGTACAAGAAGCTCATTATAATTCAGATTCATTTAAGGAGAAGAAATAATTTCATCAAATTCATTTTTTCCTTCTTGAAATTTAGAATTAAAATGCTCGAGACTACATGGTTGATTTGTATTATTAATGATATCAAAAAACTTATTGGAATCATCTCTAATGTGGTAACTCTCATAAAAATTACTAATGTTTTTCATTTGAGTTACCATTTTTTATAACCCTAAATTTATCCATACATTCATACCTGACATTTGGCCCTCTTACTTGCTATTTTTGCCAAGCCATCACTGAGTTGCTCTTCTTAAATACACTATTTTTGAAGATGTATGTGCCCTACACCATTACTGCCCATGTACACATGCTTGTTGCACCATTACAACCCACATACGTATGCTAGCTGCACCACTACAATCCACGTATACTTGCAAAAGTTGCAAAAATTAAAAAGTTGCAAGGAATTCGGTTGCAAAAATTAAAAAGTTGCAAGGAATTCGTTGAGATTACGAGCTATTTGGTAGTTTCCCAACTAATTCTCTGCCTATAGCCCATCACCCAACCGAATAACCAAAATTTTTTCATATAAAAGGAGGTGTTGGGGTGTCATTCCAAAGCCAAGCATAAGAACAATGAAACTCTTCCCGTTTCACATCCCCTCCTTGCCTTAAGCATTTGTAGCCTTGTTGAGAGAATTGCATCAACATTCCCCATTTTTCCCCTTTTCCTCCATTATAAGCTCATTCCATTTCCAAAGTGAAGGTTGAGAGGAGAAAGATACATGGAAGTGCACTTGGAGCTTGGTGAAGAGGAGCTCGGACCAGGTTCGTGGAGCAGTCGTCAACCTTGTTGTAAGTGAACATTGTGATATCAATAAAATAAATACTTTCCCTGTCTCGAAATATGATGTGTCAAATGTTTCTATTTGATTTATGTTTTATACTAACATCTAACCCATTATTTATATGTGAGATGCATGTTTGTAGTTTCCTGTTTATCTGTATGTGAATGCAAGCCAGTCTTGGGAGGAGGCTTGTAGTTAGCAGAGCTATCAAACTTGAGAGGATTGACACCAGACATAGAGTAAAAGGTAGATTTACCTGATCCTTCTCACTTTGTCTTTCACACATGAGTCTGGGGAATATTCAAGGTAGTTAGAAAGGTAGGAGACTTTTAGACGGTTGTGATATGCCTACATTTTGAACCCTAGTGTAGTCCATAGGGGGGGTTTTCCACTATAGCAGAACCGACGACCATACTGGGGAAGCCTATAGGGTTTTAGGGGATGTTTTGGGTGTTTGATTGGTTTTATACCTTTTGAGTTTCTTTTTGAGTCTACTAAGTATTTAAGGGATTCTGGTCACCTGTTGGTACCATACCAATTCTCCCTGCCCTATCAGTCTTCCTGTTTGTTTTCTTTTTTGAGAAGTTACTGAGGTGTACACGACCTGTTGTGGTACAACACGCATACATACATGCCCTGCTTGTAGACAACATGCGTACATACGTGGGCTGCTTAAGTATTAGTAGCATGCCTGTGTCAAGAAATTTTTCTTTAAGAAGAGGCAGTCAACCTCTTCCCTGATTGAAGTTTTACTTCTCAAGGTTTCTTGATTAAGTACAGTGTCTCTGTTTTTACAGTCAAAGCCTGGGTTTGATGTCAGTTTGCTTATCTTTTTAAAGATTTCTTGTGTTTATTTCGAAAGGGTTTTAGGCGAGTCTTTGAGTTGTTGATTAGCCTATTTGGTGTCTTTAGTGACTCCCTGTGATCCCCAGTGGGCCATAGGTCATTTTTTAGTCTTGTCTTGTTTCAATTTTTCCCCTTTTGTTTTCTTTAAACAAAAATAAAAAGAATTTATTTCAAGTTTCTTGTTTGAAGCATAAAAAAAAATAAAGAAAAAGATTTCATTTCTTAGTTTGGTTAAGTAGTTGGGTTAGTTACTTTGCTTGTTAGGAGAAAGAGTTCTTTTCTTAAGTTCTTTATTGATTGCTTAGAACATTAAGTAGCTCGTAGTCGAGTGAAATTTCATTTTGGGTTTTCCTTTAAAAGATCTTAGAAAAAGTTAGTTACGAAAAGTTGGTTAAAGAGTTAGTTGCAAATCTGTATTTATTAACTAGAAGTAATTTTGCTTTCAGTTTTGTTTATTTCTCCTTCTTCATCTCCCACACATATCACTAGTTTCACTGCAATTTCCTTGAGTTAAAACAATCCATTTAAAATTAACGCTAAAATTAAAATTTATTAGACTTTATGTTTGTAAGGTCAATCAACTAGTATAGGCTAGAGTCTTGAATTAGGTTGGAGAGGAAACTCTTCAAGGCTTATAAACAAACATTGGAGTTTGAGCTAGGGAGTGTAAAAAAGGCAAGGCTTATAAACAAACATTGGAGTTTGAGCTAGGGAGTGTAAAAAAGGCCAGTAAACATGAAAGTTATCCGAGACCCCCCTTTAACACAAGGTCTAAACACGAGGTTGTGCGTGGAAACGTAGCAGAGATAACCCCTCCAAAGTCGGACCAAGCTTAGTAGGGAACACATATTGAAGACTTGTCATGGGATATTGTTAGTTGCATTTTCCTACGTAGCTTCATGGACCTCGAATCCGATTGGGATCCTCAGTTGTCTTCCAGATCACTTGCTTCCGATACCCTCAATAGGTTTCGGTATTTTTTACCCTTCTCATTGTGGTCCACCCAAATTTCAACTGTACTCGCCTAGTGATTGTTCGTGAGTTGGCAACTTAGTTGCATTTATTCTAGGAACTTACATAGGTGACTGCAGGGGTATATAGCGGTACCTAGGGTAGACGTCGGGCCACTCTTTGCAGAGTATACTCGGAGGGTGCTTCCGTGTTCGAGTTTCACTTGCACCGATAAGTTGCTCTAGTGTTGGCTAGCGTAACTGATCTTCCAACTAGATAGTGGTTTTCTTGTTTTGCCTTGTAGGAACTTTTCTAGTGTGTGCTTGTTTCAAAATGTTAGTAAAAGCCTTACTGTGTCATTGATATTCTCACAAAGTGGAAGCAAGGCTTATAAACAAACATTGGAGTTTGAGCTAGGGAGTGTAAAAAAGGTCAGTAAACATGAAATTTATACGAGACCCCCCTTTAACACAAGGTATAAACACGAGGTCGCACATGGAAAGGTAGCAGAGATAACCCCTCCAAAGCCGGACCAAACTTAGTAGGGAACACATATTGAAGACTTGTCGTGGGATATTGTTAGTTGCATTTTCCTACGGAGCTTCGTGGACCTCAAATCCGATTGGGATCCTTAGTTGTCTTCCAGATCACTTGCTTCCAATACCCTCAGTAGGTTTTGGTATTTTTTACCCTGCTCATTGCAGTCCACCTGACTTTCAATTGTACCCGCCTAGTGATTGTTCGTGAGTTGGCAACTTAGTTGCATTTATTCTAGGAACTTACATAGGTGACTGCGGGGGTATATAGTGGTACCTAGGGCAGACGTTGGGCCACTCTTTGCAGAGTATACTCGGAGGGTGCTTCCGTGTTCGAGTTTCACTTGCACCAATAAGTTGCTCTAGTGTTGGCTAGCGTAACTGTTCTTCCAACTAGATAGTGGTTTGCTTGTTTTGCCTTGTAGGAACTTTTCTAATGTGTGCTTGTTTCAAAATGTTAGTAAAATCCTTACTGTGTCGTTGATATTCTCACAAAGTGGAAGATCAAGAGCTACACTGATCGCGAAGGCTCCAGGGCCTACTGTCGATTACATTGGATCCACCACCGCCACCATTACGATGAAGACTTGACCAAAAAGGGTCATTCAAAGCTATTGGGCCACATGAAACTGTGCCCGAGCCAAGTTCGAGAGGAGAATTCTCAAAGTCGAAGGAACCTACCATTTCTAAACTTGGAGCGGAAGCTATTGGGTCATTTAACCCTCGATCACTGACTTGTCGGTGCCAATTTTGATATAGGTTTCACCTCCAAGGGTAACACATCATGAGTGTCAGATAGTTTTGCAAGAAACTTTGGAAGAAAATGATTCTACTTTGTTAGGGAGTCCTCATACTCCCTCAACGAATGCCACCACTGGTGGCATTCCACCTTCTAACCCACCTTCACCAATTTTGACCACCTCTACTTCGAGCAGCGGTCTGATTCCGTCTATGGCAGCGATCATTGCTGTATTCACACAGAGTGTGATGGGCCATCCATTTTCATATGGGATTCCCAACTTTGATACGAACTCCATCCTCACCTACTCCATCCTACAAACCATTTGTCTGGGGGCAGGGAGCTCAAACGCTCCTTTGCAAGGGTCCATGGGGGGTGCCTCAACCCCCTATAATGATATCCCTTATGGCGAGGGTCATATACCTCCTTCGTCCCCATCGCTCTGTGGTGCTCCCTAGCAACCCGTCGATCTGAACATGAACTACATATTGTTCAGAGAAGGCAGTCTAGGACCTTCTTCCTACACCATGCCAGTGGGTTCAATGCCATTCTCTTTGTTTGACACGTTTGGTAACAACACTTTCTTGTAAGTTGTCGTCTCGTCTAGGGGCAACCCTGGTTTTGGAAAAAAAAAATCCCATGCAGGGTACTATTCCTACACAGGGGGAAAACATAGGAGTCTTCTCCTCACAAGGTATCCAGAATTCGTGGAAGGGAGAAATTCCCTCATCAGGAATGTCGACCGGGGGCAACCCCTTCCATGGTCAATGGAACCTCGAGCAAGGCTCAATACCTATTCCCGTCAGATTGACAGGGGGCAACCCTTTCTAGAATCTTTGGAACACAATGCAATGAGAAATCCCCACCCAACCCTCAATGTCCAATTATGGGAATCAATCGATGATGTCCCAACAAACGTAGTATCCATTCGCTGGCCAAGGCCATGGTATTTACCAAAACCCTGGTCAGCAACCCAACTTTTCCTGGAAATCTGGTGCATGTCAAACTCCAGGCTCCTTTCTTCCTGTACATAGTCAACATCCCAAACTACAGTTTCTGGCAATGTTACATCTGGCGGACTTGTCAAGGTTGTCAAACGAACCAATTTGTCACGATTTGCGTTGGCCTCCGATGTCGACTAAGTTGCCCTCGGACATTCCAAAGTTTGAAGGTAATCTTAACGAATATCCAGGTGATCACGTGGCCACTTTTCACCTATGTCTCTCGTCGAACTCGTNTATCCAGGTGATCACGTGGCCACTTTTCACCTATGTCTCTCGTCGAACTCGTTGCAAGACGACTCCATACAGTTGCCCCTATTTCAACGCACTCTTATCGAGAGTGCCGTGAAATGGTACATCGAGATCAACCGCTCAAGATACTCTACCTTTAGCGAATTGGCAATGGTTTTCCTAAACCATTTCCAACTACTTGTGAGATATGATGCCGACATTGAATTATTGGCCAACTTTAAGCAAACAAAGGCTGATCATATCTTGGATCACATCCGAGAATGGCGGTGCCAGAAGAGTTTGATAAAAGTACCGGTCCCACCAAATTTCCTACTGGAGTGGTTCCTTAAGTCTTTGGTACCTCAGTTATCCAAGGATGTTGCAACGTCAGGAGTGTTTTCATAGGAAGAGGTAATAATGAGAGCTCAACAGCTTGAACTAATATACTCTCAGTTTGGTTTACTCAATGAGGTTTTTCCAGATTGCCACAGTCCATCCTTGACAAGGCCAGACACAATTCTAGACCACATGTCGATGGTATAGTTGGTTCAGCAGAAGCAAATCCCATAGATCAACCTGTCAAACCAATTGCAACAATTGTCGATACAACAGACAACAGCCAGCCAAACCTCCGGTTCGGTTGCTTCCCCTACTCAAACGTCGGACGTACATAGTGTGTAGTTGACGAACTCGAAGGCCAACCACCAGGTTGATGGAAAGAAGAAACAACGAAACAAGAAGAGTAAGGGGGATAAGAAACCCACCAAAAATGCTGGCGGGGGAAACACTGAGAAAAAAAATTCGAAGTATCTATGTAACCTTTGCACAGAATACCACTCGACTCATACCACTCGACTCACCTGTGCCCTCGACTTGTAGAGGCCCAAAAGTTATTGGCACAGTAACAACCTGCTGTGTTAACGAACCCATTTCCACATGGGAAACATTTGACTCAAGCCTCTTCGAGCACGAATGGGGGCAGTCAGGGACCCTCTCCATCTACTAGTAATCCCTTGGCCATGAATGTTTATATGTTGAATGGTGACGCTCACATAGCAACCAGGGAACACGATTACAGAAATCCAGAAACTGATAAAAAGGGAAAGGAAGCCGTAAACCCGTCTATTCCTCTCCATATTGAGAAGACGATGGGAAAAACAATGATGCACATCCCAAAAGGGGCGTTCACGAAATCTTCCCATAATATGAACATGAGGGTCACCCAGAATTACTCTGTGGTGGAGGATTTGTCACAAACCCCTTGTATGATGTCTGCTTTGGAGGTCCTCTAGAGCTACCCTTCACAGAGAAAGGCTCTGTTATCTGCCTTGGGATCCACTGAAACCTGTAATCCAGGAATGATCATGCTTGATATGACTGACTTGAAATCTCATCTCCCTTACCACATTGCATTTCAGAGAGTAGTGGCTCACCCCACGAAATATTTTACCCGAAATATTTTTCGCACGGTGGTTGATGAGGGCACCTCAACATGCATGATGTCATTAGCATGTTGGAAGGCCATTGGATAACCCTTTTTGTCTCTGTCACCTACTTTTCTTACTGCTTTTGACGATCGTTCTTTCAAACCACATGGAATAATCCCTTCTTTCCCCATGTAGTTGGGAGGGAAGACTATGTGCATCGAAGTTGAAGTGGTCGATACACCTCTCGACTACAACCTGCTGTTAGGAAGGAGTTGGACATACGCAATGCATGCAATGGTTGCCACGGTTTTTCGGGTCTTATTGTTTCCACACGAGGGCCGAATCATGAGCATTGACTAGCTATCCTTCTTCAGGCCTGACCCTTCATCAGGGGCATCCACGGTCCCGATGATTGATAACCCTCAACCCAACGTTGTCAATGTAGGGGTTGGTTTGTGCCCACCTTTGATGGGTACTTTCGATTACTCACCTCCTTTCGATGATTTGAAGTACATATCAGATGTCCCTGACCAACCTAAGGCTAGAATATTTCAAGTGTCATCGTTCTGTATGACTTACTTCAGTGATATGTGGACTCTTCCTTCCACATCGGCTTCAATGGAAGCGACAGGGCATCCTGGCATGTCCATGCCCTTATCTGTAGCAGAAGTTACATACAGTATTGTCCAACAAGCTTCAACTGATCCCGATCTGACTCCTGCACATGAGTTAGATCCAGTTCTCGAGCCTATTTGGGCTCAAGGTTCCCTCGTCACTACTGATTCTTTAGACTTGGTCTTGCCCTCTGACGAAGTGATTATAGAGGCATTGACCGATCCGGACAGACCCTGGGACAATCTCCATCACAGATCTTATTTTCTCCCAGAGTTAAGAAGAATAGAGGCATGTGAATTTGTGTTGACTATGACTAGAGATAGGTCTTGTCCTATTAATTCCCTGGCTACACATGCAATTTATGTTGAGGGTAATATGGAAACCATCGTTGAAATGATTTATTTAAATAATTTTGTGATGTTTTTGCCTGGTCTTACGAGGAAATGCCAGACATTGATCCAAGAATCGTCGAACATGCGATAAAAACTTTCCCTGACGCCAAACCGGTCTGACAAAATCTTCGTCCGGTAAATCCTCAAAAGGAAACAACTATTAAGGCTGAAGTAGAGAAATTTCTCAAAGCCAATTTCATCTACCCCATTCAGTTGACTCAATGGGTCTCAAATCCCATTCTAGTCAACAAAAAGAAGGGAACGATTCACGTGTGTATGAATTTCTGTGATTTGAACAAGGCCTATTGAAAGGACAATTTTCCCACCCCATACATTGACCAGATTGTCGATGAATTTTCAGGCTGTGAGGTCGTTTCTTTCATGGATGGTTTCTTGGGATACAACTAGATACAGATCAAACCCAAGGACCAACATAAAACAACTTTTATCTGTCTGTGGCGCACTTTACTTATCATAAGATGCCTTTTGGCTTGAAGAATGCTAGAGCCACTTTTTAGTGGGCCATGTCTTTTTCTTTCCACGATCTCAAACATATAGTCAAGGATTATCTCGATGATTTAGCATCACGATCTCGTAAGAGAGGTGATCATCCCATGCACCTCCGAATAATCTTTTAGCGATGTCGCTACTATCAGATTCGATCGAATCCTAACAAGTGTACTTTCTACGTGACGTCGGGTCGTCTTCTAGGTTTCATAGTTTCGACAATAGGGATCATGGTTGATCCTCTAAAAGTTGAGGCGATAGTTCATTTTCCTCCCCCATGCACAGTCCCTCAGCTTCAAAGATTAAAGGGAAAAGCGAACTTTCTTCAGCCCTTTATCGCAAAATATGTCGAGATAACTAAAGGTTCCATGCCTTTACTGAAAAAGGGAGTCCCTTTCTATTCGGACGAAGCCGCTTAGGGCTCTTTCGAAGTGTTGAAACACACCCTCATGTCTACCCCTCAGCTTCGGCCACCCAATTATAATAAAAATTTCTTATTGTACTTGGCCGCTGCAGAGTCAACCATCTATACGGTCTTGGTTGAAGAGGATGATATGCTCGAAGAGCATGTGATTTATTACCTGATCCGAGGCTTGGTTGGACCGGAACTCAACTACTCCCATGTTGAGAAGCTTGCGTTGGCAGCATTACATGTTGTCCAACGGTTCTGTCATTATATCTTGCTTCACAAGACCACCGTCATTGCTATTGTGAATCTATTTCAATAGGTGTTGACACGACGTGTCATTGGTGGAAATATTAGTATATGGATTGTTATATTCCAGGAATTTGACTTGGTTGTTGTCTTTGTGAAATCCAAAAAGTCACTAGTATTTATGGAACTTATCTCAAAACTTTCGGTCGAATCAAGAGATGTTACACCCGAAGAATCACCAATTAAAGGAGATTTTTTTTCTGATTTCATCTTCAGACCCTTGGTATGGAGATATAATAGTCTATCTCCAGACTTTGAAGTGCCCCTCCTCTACTTCCCATGATGAGAATTGACGTATACACCATTAGGCATGAAATTATCTCATACTCAATGACACTTTGTATCGTCGAGGTGTAGATTGTTTTCTTCGCCGATGCCTCATTCATGAAGAAGCAGAACTCATTCTTATCGACTGCCACATGGGAGCATGTGGTGTTCATTTGTCTTGGTTGGAAAAAACCCAAAAGATCCTACGAGTCGGTTACTTTTGGCCGATGTTGATCAAGGATTGCATTGAATTGGTCATGAAGTGCCACCCGTGTCTGATATTATCTCGGAAGATGAGGGCACACCCCGATCCCATGTTTCCCGTCATTACTGTTGGGCCCTTCAACAAGTGGGGGATTGATTTTACTACATGCCACCCAACCTTAGCCAGGGGGCATGTTTATATCATAATAGCAGTAGACTACTTCACAAAGTGGGTTGAAGCTATGCCAACATTTAATAATGATGGAGAGACAAAAACCCTCTTTCTTTTTAACCAGATAATAGCAAGGTTCGACATCCCGAAGGATATTGTCACTAACCATGGTAGTCACTTTCATAACAAAATTATGTCTGAGTTAACATCAAATCTTGAGTTGAGGAAAGAGCATTCATCACCCTACTACCCACAAGATAATGGTCAAGTGGAAGCTGTGAATAAGTCCCTCAAGACCATTCTACATCGAACGATCAATTCTGCCAAGTCAAATTGGCATTTGATGTTGTACTTAATGTTATGGGCCTACCGAACGTCTGTAAATACTGCCACCCATTTCTCACATTTTCAACTCATTTATGGGCTGGAAGCAGTCTTTCCTATAGAGTGCTAGATCCCATCTCTAAAGTTAGCAGTACAGTTATTGCCAGACACTTCACTACTTGAGGAATGCTTATTATGTCTTGAGCAGTTCGATGAGAAATGTTGTGGTGCAGCCTTGGCCAATGAGGCTCACAAGAAATGAGTCAAGTGTCAGTATGATCGGTTTGTTCATCCTCGAATTTTCTCCGAAGGGGACCTTGTCCTAGTCTACGACCAAGATAAGCATCCCCTAGGGGAAAGAAAGTTCAAACCTATGTGGTTCAAACCTTTCATTATGAAGGAGGTATTAAAGAAGGTCTCTTATCGCCTGGTTGAATTCGAGGGAAATGCTTTGGTAGAGCCTAGAAATGGGCTCTACCTCAAGAAGTATTACTCGTAGGTGGGTCACCTTGGGTGACTTCTTGTACATATGTATAGTTATTATATAGTTAGTTTTTTGTCTTTTTGTTTTATGGATGTGTTGTTATTGATGTCATCTTTTCACTGTGGCATATGTCAAGTGAATCAGATGTGTTTGTTGGGTTCGTGGACGATGCTAGCCGACACACTCGAAGGCTTGATTCTGCATCTTGGGTGATTTTCACGCCTCAAGGCCGATTGCTATCTTTTGGAGGTATATGTTCAGGTGACGCCACAAACAATGTTGTTGAGTATAGTGCAGTGATAGACTTGCTTCATGACGCTTTGTTGCATGGTATCTATCACCTACGAGTCCACTTATATGCACAACTGGTTGTGTCCCAGTTAAATGAGGTTTATCGCATTTATGATCCTACTTTACACCGACGGTTCCTTAGGGTACGTCTCTTAGAACTTTTCTTTGATTACATTACGTATATCCATGTTCCTAGGAGATTAAATCAAATCATAGATACTCTAGCTAATCAAGTATTATATTGGCATATTGCACACACATAAAAAATAAGCAC
>CBVK0100437593.1:0-11514 GCA_900067695.1 Picea abies | reverse complement strand
AATCATGAGAATTATTGGTCAGTTGCGACTAATACTCATGGATATGGGTCTTAGATTAATGACTTACTCTATGCAGTTAATCCCGAAAATGATATCTAATATATTTCTTTTGTTGGAAATCATTTTAAGTGTTAATTCTCTTTGTAATGTAGTTCATTTTACAAATGTGGTTATGTATACTTTTGTAACTGTTGTCATTAGATAAAAGGTCTCTTTCAGTGTAACAAATAGAGGAATAAGCGTGCATAAAATGAAGAAAGATTCCTTAGAGTACTTGGGAGAGTAGGTAAGATAGGAAGCCCCTCTTGGGTAGATTATTCTTTGTACCTGCTATAGGGAGAATTTATTATATGTTAATAAATGTCTCATGATGTTCTCTCCATATCTCCATCTTCATTGTATTGATGCATGTGTTCATGTTCTCTCCATATCTCCATCTCCATTGTATTGATGCATGTGTTCATTTTATGCTGCAGTTTTTTCCGGTTATCATTTGCCTTTGTTACATGTTCGGTTGTAGATTTATTATTTTTATCATTCCCAGTTTTGCTACAGTTGCCATGTTTTTAAGCCAATAGACCTCCCTTTTTAATAGGTTTATATCCCCTTGAAAAGAAATTGGTGCCTCCAGACACACCTATTCACATTAACTAGAACAACAGAAATAGAACTGCCCTCAGGCCCTTCAAAAATATTGATCTAGGTCTACTTTTTCCAAGGCTGGTCAGCTGACAAACAAATTTCTTTCATTGGAAATAGTTTTAAGTGTTAATTCTATTTGTGTTGTAGTTCATTTTATAAATGTGGTTAACAGTAACACAGTTTTGTAACTGCTGCCGTTATTGAAAGGTCTCTTGTAGTGTAACATATAGAGGCATAGGCATGCATAAAATGAATATGCCTTGGAAGTTGGAATACTCAGGAGTTTGGGTGAGATGGGAAACCTCTTGTGGGCAGATTATTCTCTGTACCTACTGCAGGGAGAATTTGTTATTTGTAATATGTGTCTTGTTCTATTCTTTCCGTACCTTAATGTTCATTGTATTGATGCATGCGTTTCCTTTATGCTGTAGTTTTTGCTGGTACCTATGTTACATGTTCAGTTGTAGATCTGTCATCCTTTTTTATCATTCTCAGTTTTGCAACAGTTGCAATCTTTTTAAGCCAATAAACCCCCCTTTTTTAATATGTTTATACCCCCTTGGAAAAAGAAATTGGTGCTGCCAAACACAACAAAAATACCACTACCCACTACTCCCTAAGGCCTTCAAAAATATTGATCCAGGTTTGCTTTTGCAAAGGCTGGTCAGCTTACAAATAACGTTCTTTTTTTCTCTAAGGAAAACCTCACACGAAAACTCAAGGATGCTTCTCCACAATTGTGAATGGCATCCTTAATAAACCTGTTAACGTAGAATAGTGTGCCTAACCCAAGGGGATTTGAACTGGGAACCTGCCAGCTCATAACTAGTGAATTGCCCAGCTAAAAACTATCCCAGGAACATGTAGTCGTGACTTTGCTTAGCATCCTAGCTGAATAATATGAGAATTTGATCGTCCGTCTTGGAAGTTAAATTAGAATCTTACAATGAGAATAGTGACTACTCTTCTTCAACAAGAAACAAAGTGTGGATACTGTAGAATTCGATTAGTGAAACAATATCATTTTCTGGGCAAGATGCATAAAAGAAGATAACAAATTTGCCAGGTAGGAAGAAAGCCGAGTTTTACTTGTAGATAAAAATGGTCATTATACATGAACGACAAATGTAGAAAAAGGTCTGCTAATGAGGAAAAAGAACAATCAAACAATGTTGATGATAATCAAAAGTTGATTGTGACCGCATGAAGTAGTGAACATCATTTCTTGACTATGGTGAGTCCCAACACGAAACCCCATAAGAACAAAATTATTAGGTTCATGTTAATAGCTATTCTATGGGATGATACTAGTCATTGTACAAATGAAAAAGGCGTTTCCCTTGTTTTGGTACAGATTCCAGAATAAACTTCAAAAGACCATATATTATTTGTTGCACGTGCTATGCTTCACAAAGAATTTTCTATCTATTAGCTATAAATTAGATGAAGGTTTGAGATTAAGTTCCGTTATGACATGAAACTGCTTGCGTAGGTTGAGTGGAAGATCAGTTGCTGCTACAAGTTTATCAGCAGAATTGAACATTGAACTTGGAAGAGGTGCCTTATGTCTTACTTTGAACAGTTTTGGCCTCTTGATTGACCACGTTTGCAATTGTGATCAAAATCTATGCTATGGAGGTCATCAAAGCAGGCTCTTAGTGTTATGTGAAGTGCTAGCGTTCAGATAGCTTGGAGGAGACTTTCCTTGTTGGATTTTGGCTTAGGCATGCTTGTGTTCTTCACTCAATAGTTTGATCAGGACATGGAGAGGAGAACTTGGGGTTAGGACGCTCAATTTCATCATGTGGTGGTAGTCATTAGAAGATAAAACCCTTCCATGTGTACAATGCTTAGACGAGGAGGACTCCCTAGCACAGTTTTCGACCCAAAGAAGTTGTGGAAGACCTAAGCACGAGGAGTAATTGGCTTGTTGGGGAAGGAGCAATCTTGAAGTCACAAATTGCATTGCTAGAAGTGATGTTATGACAGTCGGCACCTTCATAAGCCTCTTATGTGGAAGAAAGGGTCATTATGGACCTCATATGGTGCACACATCCTAAGAAAGAATGCTAAACTATGTTTACATGAGGAGCACCTTGCTATAAAGGGTCAATGTGGACCCAAGTGTGTGACACATGTCCCTCAATGAAGAACAAAATACTCTTCAAGATGAGTGATCACCATTAGTGTAAAAAATATTTATGAAAAATATATGAAATAAAACAGAACAACCCCCCAACATACAAAATCAACAAGAAGGTTTTCTTTCTTTATTTCTGATAGAAATACAATGTAATTAGAAACATCTTACAGCCCTTTTGTTTTCTGTACGGATCTGTACTATGTCAGCTGTACGAATCTCTTCCTTGTTGTATGGATCGGGGTCTTCTCCTCCTCTCTATAACTCAGAGATAGGTGATATATCGACCCCTTTTTCATAGGAGAATAAACTGGCCTTGACTCATCACCTTACAGTCACAACTTGAATGGATCTGATCGGCCCTAGCTCGGTCGTACCTGGTACCTGTTTTCGCTCAGTTTGTAGTCTAGGTCAGGTAGCTTAAAAGTAAAGGTCAAACTGGCATAACAGGAGCTTCCCCACCCACTGTCACAAGGAACCTGATGCATATATAAAAAGGTTATAACGATCAAACATGACACATAGAATGATACCTTGGACCAATTACCTCATGGAGCAAGAGTCCTTTCTGATGCAAATCCAAGCCGGTGGTGATGGAAGCTGTTGTTGCTGACAAGACAAGTCTGGCGAAGAAAAAGAAGGATGGGCCCTCCAGGGCCATGCTCAGGTCAATCCTGCTCTCGGAACTTCATGTCTAGGACCTGTGGGCCTCGAGACATGATCTCCTAGTTATCCCTAGATATCGGGGATAACAGTACCCACGAACTAGACAATACATAACCTTACAAGGGTGCAAGTTCCTCCCTTCGACTCAGTTAGTTCAACCTTCTTCTAGATCGAGTTCTCTTTCCCACCCTAGTGTAATGTCTTAATTCTCTTTTAAAACCTTTTGAGATCCATGAGGGGCTCAACCAATCGATCCCAGCCATTAGATCTTGATCTAGATCAATGGCTGGGATTTATTCTTTCATTGGGATAACTTAAGCTTACATTTTATGTTTTTTTACTACATAGAAAACTTGTCCTCACTATAAGTATTCTAACACTCCCTCTTAGTGAGGAAGGTGTTTTCTATGACTCCCAATTTTTTTTGGAAGTACTCAAATTTTCCTTTAGGCAATCCTTTAGTAAGGATATCTGAAACTTGTTCATTTGTAGAGATGTACTGAAGCTTTACCGCCCCTTTCTGTACTCTGTCCCTGATGAAGTGATATCTGATCTCAATGTGCTTGGATCTATCATGAAATACTGGATTCTCGAACAGTTTAATACAACTTTGATTATCATAGTATATTATAGTGGTATCCAACTTTGCATCAAACAAATCTACAAGAACTTTTCAAAGCCAAATGGCTTCACAACTTGCCTGATTGGCTGCCATGTACTTGGCTTCTGCAGAACTGAGAGCTACTGATTTTTGCTTTCTGTTGTACCAGGAGATCATGCCTGATCCCAAGCTAAAGCAACACCCAGAAGTACTCTTCCTGTCAACTGCGCTTCCAGCCCAATCTCCATCGGAATATCCCACTAGTCTGACTTGATCTCCCTGGACATACTGAAGTCCATATTCTATGGTACCTTTCAAGTACCTCAAGATATGTTTTTCTGCAATCCAATGCACTCTCCTGGTGTCCACCATGTGTTGACTGAGAGTGTTGAAAACAAAACATATATCAAGTCTAGTGTTGGTCAAATACATCAAGTTGCCAATCAAATGTCTATAGATGGTAGGATTCACCTTCTTTGACTCAAAGTAGTTCAGTTTCTTGAGATTAGTAATCATGGGAGTGGCCATGGGTTTGCAATACTCCATCCCAAACCTTTTGAGAATCTCAACTGTGTATTTTCCTTGACCAAGGAAAATTTCACCCTTTTGTTGCCATATTTCTAGGCCAAGAAAATAATGCATTAGTCCCAGGTCTTTCATCTCAAATTCTTCAGCCAGGTCCCGCTTGCAACCTGTGACCAAAGTTTCTGCTCCTGTCAGAAATAGGTCATCTACGTAAAGTACAAGAATGAGATGTCTCCTTTACTCATGAGAAGGTATAGATTTGAGTTTGCATCACTCTTGACAAATCAAATACTTTGTAGATAACTATCAATCCTGGAATACCATGCTCTAGGTGCTTTCTTAAGTCCGTACAGGGCCTTCTTCAGTTGACAGACATGACTTTCTCTATCATGAACTTCAAATCCCTATGGTTGTTCCAAATAGACCTCCTCTTCAATCTTCCCATTGAGGAATGTCGTTTTAACATCCATTTGATGTATTTTCCACCCCATCTGAGTGGCAATAGACATAATTGCACAAATGGAGGTATAACGAGCCACTGGAGAGAATGTTTCTTCAAAATCCACTCCTTCTTTCTGAGAGAATCCCTGAGCCACAAATCTGGCCTTATACTTTTCAATGCTTCCATCTGCTACATGCTTTATGTTATATATCCACTTGGATCTAACTATAGATTTGTTCTTTGGTCTCGGTACTATTTCCCACACATCATTCTTCATTATGGAGGTATATTCCTCCATCATAGAATCCTTCCAAGCTTTCCTTTAAATAGATTCTTCAAAGAAAGTTGGTTCGGATTCAATCATATTACTCATGAGAGCAGCATATCCTGAGTACCTCTGAGGAGGTGTGCTAGTTCTGACTGAGGTATTTGGTGAATTTACTTGCTTACTGGCTTCTTTCAATAAATGTTCGGCCCACTTTGGTTTTCTTTTTTTGGAGAAAGCTGGCTGTTCTTCCTCTTGTTGACCTTCTGTGGAAGATTTAGACTTTTGGGGAAGATACTTCTTCTTTCTGGGGAACTTCTGCTTCTAGAATATATTTGTCCTGATATGATTTTCGGAAGGCTCTTTCTTCTTCAAATTTTATGTCTCTGCGTTCTATAGTCTTCCTGGTCGAAGGAATGTATATCCTGGAGGATTTAGATGTCTCACTATATCCCACCAAGATTCTCTTCTTTGTTGTAGTATCTAACTTAGTCCTCTTCTCAACATGGATATGGCAGTAGACAACACAACCAAATATATGAAGGTGACTGATGTTTGGTTTCTTCCCTGTGAATGCTTCTTTAGGTGTTACATTTCCAAGCACTCTATGAGGACTTCTATTCTAAAGGTACACATTAGTGTTACACGCTTCTTCCCAGAGGAATTTAGGAAGATCCTGATCATGTAGCATTGGCTTTGTTGCCCCAACAATCGCTCTATTCTTTCTTTCTGAAACCCCATTTTGTTGAGGGGTATATGGGACTGTCAACTCTCTCTTGGTCCCAACTTTGGCACATAATTTATTGAAGGCATGGGTTGTGTACTCTCCATTATCAAATATGAGGACTTTTATTCTTTCCTTGTTTGATTTTCAATAAAAACTTTGAATTCTTGAACTCTTTTAAGCACCTCTTCTAAGGTTTTCCTTGTCAAAAAATAAATCCAAGTTTTTCTAGAGAAATCATCTATGAAGGTGATGTAGCATCAAAAATTTCCTCCTATGGACAGAGAAGACATGGGACCACAAATATCAGTATGAATCAAATCCAAAATACTTTTGGATATAGAATCACTCTTAGGAAATGGTGCTCTTACATATTTACCTAGAGTACATCCCTTACATACCTCATGATGTTTTGTGGAGAAAGAAGGCATTCCTGTCACAATCTTGCCCAAAATCCTAAGAGCTCCATGTTCAAGATGAGCCATACATCTATGCCATAACTCACGGTCTCTGTTGCTACTACCGCTTGCTATATCATAATGAGAGTCGAATTGCAAATTATACATCTTGTCCTTTCTTACTCCAAAAACTTGCTCCGACCTTTTGGTTTAATATATGCCCTTCGATCCTTGAAGGATACTTCATATCCCTTGTCTTCTAGAATGGAAACCGAGGCCAGGTTCTTCCTTAATCCATGAACATAGAGAACATTTGAAAGATAGAGAGGTTTACCAGACTCCCTCTCAAATTTTATAGTTCCTATTCCTTTTGGATGATACGCAAAATCATCACCAAGAAGAATCTTGAACCCAAATTCCTTTTCGCTCAGACTGCTGAAATAGTGTTCACTATTTATGGCCAGTCATATGATTGGATTCTCCACTGTCTATGTACCAAACATCCTTGGTTTGAGTACAAGAAAGACATACTTTGCAGACATCCTTTGCCATTTTAACTTAATGTCTGGATTTTTTTTTCTTTGTTGAGGGTTGTTCAATTTGACCTAGCTCTGATACCATGTCAAAAATATTTAAGAAAAATATATGAAATAAAACAAAACAACCACCCAACACACAAAATCAACAAGAAGGTTTTCTTTCTTTATTTTTGATAGAAATACAATGTAATTAGAAACATCTTACAACCCTTTTGTTTGTTGTATGGATATATACTATGTCAACCATACAAGTCTACTCCTTGCTGTACAAATCAGTGTCTTCTCCTCCTATCTATAACTCATAGATAGGTGATATATCGACCCCTTTTTCATAGGAGAAGAAACTGACCCTAACTTGGCCCCTTACAGTCACAACTTGACTAGATCTGATCAGCCCTAGCTCAACTGTACCTGGTACCCACAAACTAGACAGTACAAAATCATACAAGGGTATAGGTTCCTCCCTTCGACTCAACTAGTTCAACCTTCTTCTAGCTCGAGTTCTCTTTCCAACCCTAGTGTAATGTCTTACTTCCTTTTTAAAAAAAATTGAGATCCATTAGGGGCTCAACGAATCGATCCCAACCATTAGATATTCATCTAGATCAATGGATGGGACTTATTCTTTCATTGGGATAACATAAGCTTACATTTTATGTGTTTTTACTACATAGAAAACTTGTCCCCACTATAAGTATTCTAAAAATTGGGAGTGACCAAGTGGACCCAAATCACCTTTTTCACCTCAAAACATGGCGCGCAAGCCAATGCTAGTGTCTCAAATCACCCTTTTGCACATTTATCATGGCAATCAAGCTTGATCCATAAGCGAGGGAGTTATAGATCACTTTCTTCACCAACACCTATAGAAGTCAAATTCTTGTCTCTGTCAGTCTTGTATACAATGTTATGCCTATAGAAAGGTTACTATACCTTTGTTCCTTTGCCTTATACAAGTATCTTTGTTCTTCTCTATTTTCAAACTTTAGAATGGCTACAAGAATTAGGTTCTTGATGAAAGTCTCTATGCAACACTAACTTTGTCTTCCGTAAGGCTGTGAGGCCTCTATTCTCAATGTAGCTTGCACACAATACAACTAGCTAACAAGCAATGATAAATACTAAGTGAGATCACCAGTGAGACAAAACCCACTATATCAGGCCTCTAACTCAAAATAACCTACTGTCCAATATGCCACTCAGGTCTTTGAGTTTTAGCTCCTGTGCTCAATGCAAGCAACCAACTACTACTCCCTCTATGCTATATCCCTTAGCAGGCACATGAGGATGGTATATTGGCTTCAATGCTTGGTTTTGTTGCTAAGGTTCCAAAGCCAATTATATTCAATGGAATAGCCCGCTCTTTGCTACCACTTCCTTTAATGTTCCAAAAGCCTTTAATGCTCCAAAAGCCTCTCGGTGGCTTTCAATATCATCAACAATTTTCTTTGAACTTTGGGCAATCCCCGGAAGCATGTCCCTTTTGGAATGGTAGCGTTTGAAAGGTCATTGTGTTGCCATCTCCTACAATGCATTTCTCATCACCTTTTAGCAACGATTGTTCTTGGACTTAGTTGAACTTGAGGCAAATATAATATGATAAGCTTATATCCTCAAAAAAGAGAAGCACATTATTCAACAATGATATTGGCTAACACTAGATCATCAAAGCACTCATAAATAATTAGTGGATGTTGTATATGGAGGAAAAACATTAGTTGCACTTTCTTGGCAATCACCAAGACACTCATTTCCATTCGACTCAAAGCTGCAAAATATTGGGAATGGGATTTCTTTTGATTGTCCTCTCAAAATGTGGGACACAAGAATATGGATGGGCACGCTTCTATAGAAATATTTGCATACATGATATCTTCAACCCATCGATTTCTGGATGCAGCCTTGCCTTGAGACAAACAATGAAATTGATCACTTGGCAACTGACTTAAACGCCCAGGTATATGAGGAAAACGAACCAACTATTGGAAGTTCGTTCTAGGGGGGTGTACAACTTGAAAACACTCAGAAAGAGAGTGCGTATGTTCTCCAAGGGATGCCTACAGGCTTGTGGGTAAGATAAAACGCCCTGCTAAGTAATTAAACTGACTAGCAAGGTAATGAAACGCCTAAGTACGAAATAAAATGCCCAAGGAGATATGGAATCGTATATGCAAGTGGGAAACGACGCAGGCAAGTGGGAAAACGTTCCAAGGCAGTCGAAAAACGTCCTAGGGAGAAAGGGATTCACTCTAGCAATGAAATTACACTCTAGTGGGGAATAAATTTGCCCCAGCAAATAGGAAATTGACCAATCAAGTGATATTTCAACCCAGGCAGGCTAATCGACCCAGGAAATGAAAGCACAGACTGGAGGAGAGAGAAAATTTATCCAACAACCATAAATCTGAAATTAGCAACATTTTACACCTTTTGCAACAGCTCTAGAATATGACCCATTGATATTCCATCTTTGAAATGAATGTATGGAAGTTATTAAAGAACTGTTGGGATGGCTTACTGGTTTTACGGGGACTATATCCATGGAAAAAAACTCCAAAGACGGTTGCAAAAATAATTTCTCCTTGCTAAACAACACAAAGAATGAATTCACACACCATAAACTAACTAGGCATCCATTTAACATGAAGAAGAACAGGATCAAACACTACAAACAATCAATAAACACAAGAAATTTTACTCTAGAAGCCCATTTGAGAAAACCAGCTTCGAATGGGGCTCAATTTCTGTTGATTTTTTTGTAGTTTCGAGAGGTATTCCCATAGGAGGCCAAGGTGTCAAGCATGTGGGAATATTTGTTGGCACGAGTTTATCCTTTTGTTTCAGTGATATCGGCCCCAGAATGAGGCTAGTACCTCATGGGAAAGTTGATGGGATTTGTGGGCTTGTGTGGGGGTGCCACACCCACAAAGAGGATTAAAATATTCTAATTAATTGTTGAGTTTAGTAAGGGCCCCTAAACTCATTCATTGGACTTGTATATAAATGAGAAAGATCATTGTGACATCTCATTGTGACATTATGGAGTAAAATAAGTGAGTAAGCACTTGTACTAGGAGGATGGAGATTTCAGCAAGGGAATTTTTTCACCTAAGAAATCTGGTCTAGGGTTTTCTAGTCTTGTTTATCTTGTTCTTAGCAGGGAAAAGAGGCCACATGTGTGGAAGGCAAGGTTGCATCTCAAGAGGAGAGAGGCCACATGTGTGGAGAAGAAGAGTAGTTGAAAAGATAGGCCGCACGTGTAGCACGAACCACACGTGCGAACCGTATAGGTCCGTACAACAGACCGTACAGACCCATACAACAGGCCACACATGTGGGGAAGGCTAGCCGCACATGTGAGGAGTTTTCTGTGCAGATTTTTCCGCACATGTGAAGGGACAAGTCCGTAGAAGATAACGTCAACAGGCCTTACAGGTGGCTTGTAGCAAGGATTATTGATTGGAAAATTTCTAGAAAATTTTGTTGAGTTGCCTACTGAATTTCTGAAGTTGTGAGGACAGCTTTGGTCCTCTGCTTTGGTGATCTTCTGATTTAATAGAAGGCTGATTTTTGTCTTTAGAAATTAATAATTACAATGTAGAAAATTGTGTCTCAAATGTGCAAATGATTTATCTATGATTTTGATGTTTCCACTATTATAAATTTTTTGTCATAATTCCAGTGTAAAATTGTTCAATGATATCAGCTAGGGGTTGCTATTAAATCACTAGGAAGCAATTTTCAGATCTGAAATTAGTCACATAGAGCTACATGTGAAAATTAACATGGTATCAGAGCTGAAGGTTTGAAAGAGAGGGAGTCATCCTTTGAGACACAATGGTGCAGATTTGTTTTGTTCTAGGCAGGTCACCATGGAGACGTGGTTGGTGAATAGTGGAGTTTCTCATCATATGATAGGGTCACAAAAATCACTCACTAGTTTGACAGAGGGGAACTCACGACTGCAAGTGGAACTTGGAGACAATGCCAAGTATGCGATCAAGGGAGTTGGAACAACCTTGTTTCAACTAAAGTCTAGAAAGCCTCTCAAGATGAGTGAAGTGTTGTATGTACCTGGACTGAAGAANNNTATGTACCTGGACTGAAGAAGAACCTACTTTCTATCTCTTCCATGGAGGACAGATGCTATGCAATGGCATTCGTTGATGGACAAGTTCATGCTTGACCAAGGGGATTGAGTCGTTACTCGGCAGAAGTCATTGGGACTCATGATGGTAGTCTCTACAAGCTGGCAAGTCAGCCAACCTAGGCCCTAGTGCATGACAGTGATAATCTATGTGAGCTTTGGCATAGGAGATTGGGACACTTGCATCACCAGGCCTTACTAGTATTGAGGAAGATGGTTACAAGTCTTCTAGAGTTCGGAACTGAACACCAAGGAGTATGCAGAGGTTGTGCACTTGGCAAGAATGAAAAGGCCCCTTTTCCAAGCATTGATAGTAAGTCCAAAGAGATCCTGGACCAAGTACATTCAGATGTGTGTGGACCGATGTCAATTCCATCTACGAGTGGTTGTCGATATTACGTGACCTTTATTGATGATTATTCTAG
>CBVK0100437592.1:0-11514 GCA_900067695.1 Picea abies | reverse complement strand
CTCTTCCGATCTCACTCTTTCTACAGTTTTTAAAAGGATGAAGATCAAAACACTAATCCGCCATGTGGCTAACTCGATGACAATGCTGACATTTAGGAATCTCATCTTGAACTAGAGCAGGTGAAGACCAATTTTCTTGAAGGAATCCAACACTCTAGAGTTGGATTGGTTTGGAATAATCTAGAATGTGAAAGGTCACTTCCATTTTGTATCCACGACTTGTTCTATGATTGTTGTTGATGATTTCTTCCCAAGGTTTGATGACAGGCTTGGAAAGTTCAAACATAACTTGTTTATGACAAACTTCATCTTCATTTGAATTTGCTTTTGAAGTGGCATCACTTATTTGATCATGTACTGGCTTGTGATAGGAAACATTCTCAAATTCAAAAATAGAATTGTTTTGAACAAGTTGGACTAGTTCAAAATGTTGATTCTTTTGTTGTGTTTCAACTTGTTGAAGTTGTGATTCAAGATGGAGAAATTTGATTTTGTCCTGTGAATCTTGTAAATGGGTTAGAACATTAGTAAGAGTTGCTTTGTCAATTGTGACCGTATTGTTGACAATACAGTGTATTAGAGTATTCAATAACTCTAATAATTCATCAATTCGACCCATTTAAACATTGACTTAGATATCAAAGAGTTTCTCGCAACTCCAACAATTCAAACTTAGCAAATGGAGGGTGTTGGCTTCTACCGAAAATGCACTCGTTTACAATGTAATTCACTTAGTTTCAAAAAAGTACAAGTAAAATTACAAAAAGACTATTTGCAGGTTACAATTATTCTTGATTCTGGACAATGTGTCGTCGATGCTTTGAGTCTCTCGGTCTCCATGATATTCATTACCAAAAGTCTAGTTTGATTAGAAAACTTTAATGATCATGGCAGGGAACTGAAATATCACATCCATTCCATGTCATCTTTTTTTAACACTTCTCAAACACCTCCACGAGCGCCATAGATCAGGAAGCCTCTGTTAGAGATAATTCCTAATTAATGTTACATTCTAGAGTTTAGGGATTGGATTGGGTTTGTTGGAGGATGTTGAGAGATTCTCTCAACCTTTCCCCCCAATAATGGAATAAGTTGGATCTCACAACACTTATTTAAGTGTGATGTATCTCTATATAATGTGTGCAATATAATTTATCATTTTATGTATCTCTCTACAATATCTACGCTCTCCTAATTTCTAAATTGGTATCAAAGCCTGGTAATAGACATGTGAGTTGTGTGTGTGATCCATTCAGTTGGCATGGGAGATGTTATGCATGATCTGCTATGTAAAAGAGACTGTTGTATAAAAGAGACCCTACGCAGAAATCGCTGAAGGAATTGTCAGTAAAGAGAAGCTTGTACAATGCCATCTGTGAGATCTGAAAGGAGATATTATGCTGTGCAATTCGCTGTGAAGAGGAGACGACTGTGAAGAGGACTCGATTTTTATGATTTTACTGTAAATTTTGTTTATGATTTTACTGTAAAGTTCGACAATGTTAGTTCACGGAAAAATTTCAAATATTTATTTTCAAAATTCAAGTTGTCCTCTTCAAGGAGTCCACGATCAACTTTGAGAAAATGGTTGAAATTGAAATGATTGCGTCAAAGAGAGATTGCTATAATCGGATCATATCTCCATGAAGACTTATGTAGGAGGCAGTCAAGCTATTGATGAAAAGTCGTCATTGTTGAGTTGAGACGCAGTGTTTTGGTATCCCGATTTGCTGCACGGAGAAGGCATCAAAGGTCCTTCGTGAATCAAAAGTCGTTGCCTAAGATTCATAGCTATCACTTATTTATTCGTGGAAGAAGCGATCATTACTTGAAGTCCATCAAACCATTGAAGAGTGTCGAGTATTTTCTATGTGAAAGTGCCATCGTTTAAAAATTTAGTTTGTTGGAAGGCCACTCCCTTGGCTATAAGAAATCAATGCAGGCTTCCACGTTGAATAGAGTTGAGATCACGATAATCTCTTCATTGAATATGTTGCGCGCTTGACGAGGGGTCAGTAAAAAATGTTAAGTGGAAACCGCTACTTGTGGAAACCACCGTAGATGGTTTATCCTGTTTTTCTATATATATAATATTTATGTATGTGTGGTGTGCTTAAAGTTTTTATATGTTTTTGTTTTTATGTAAAAGAAAATAGGAACTCTTGTATCTTAATATAAGCTAGAAGCCCCGGTTTCAAGAACAATTGTTCTTATGATTGGAAGTCATCTTGTATAATTGATTTTTGAAGATATTTCATACCTAGACTGTCTTTCTACAAACTGACGGATAGTCGAAAGCGAAATATCTGACAGATGGAGGCATGTCCATAGGATGATTCATTACTTGACAACTTTTCTCATGGAAGCCTCGGTGAGCCAAGTTTGTCAATATTATCTATTGTGCAAGTTCAACAATGACGGTCTGAAGCGTTTATGCTTTAAATGAGTTGAATGGTAAGCTCGAAGAAGAGGAAGAGAAAGAGCGGAATCCAGAGGCATCAGAGTGGGTGTATGCGTTGATGAAGATCATGCGAGACAAAGTGTTGTAACCTTTTCTTTTATGTAATTTGTGAAGTTTTGTAATGTAGACATTTACGGGGAGTTTTAGAGATAATGCCTAATTAATGCTACATTCTAGAGTTTAGGGATTGGATTGGGTTTGCTACAGGATGTTGAGAAATTCTCTCAACCTCTCCCTTCAAGAATGAAATAAGTTGGATCTCACAACACTTATTGAAGTATGATGTATCTCTGTATAATGTGTACAATATAATTTATCATTTTATGTATCTCTCTGCAATATCTACGCTCTCCTAATTTCTAAATGCCTACCCCCCATCATACGGATCATACGGATATGTTCATTGTTGTTCGATAATATGTGTATGGTAGGTGCCTTCAATCATGTTTCGTGGCTTTGTCTGCTCGCTTCTCTTCGAATATGAGAAATACAAAACTTAGAATGCTTAGGATGGAAAGTACAAACATCAAAGCAAGTACTCTCAATAGAGTAGGTAGATTTGGCTTAACGAATTGCATAAGTGATTGATGACATGATAACGCTGCGGGACTTTGGAAACCTAGCATCACTGTTACGATTGGATTGAGAGGGCGTGGATATATATAGAGGCGGATGTCGCCTCCATTCACCACTTAGGATTCTGAGATGATTCGGATAATATCGAATTAAAGAGTAATAAAGCTTCCTCTTGAAACATAGGATGCATAAAGATCGGCTCAAAGACCATGCTATTGTATCGATCCCCTTCTCATACCCCTAGAGTCATCTTACTTAGATTATGATCATACCAAAGGCTATCAGATGTGGATTGGGGAATTAAGGCCACTCTGATCTATACTTCGATAAAATTATTTTTCCCACTAGAATACGAAAGCTTCACTGCGACATTTCACCATTATGCCCACCTTGGTGCAAGTATAAACACTTCAAATATATATATATATATAATTCAATATCAAAAGAACAAAGCATATATTTCTAAGATCAAGATTGCGGTTAATGTACAAATGGGATTTAGTGTAGCGAGATTTAAACGAGGGTAAAATGTATGGTTATGAAAAAAACATACTTGGAAAGATGAGTGCATTTGATTTACGAAGTAAACTAGTGTATTCGTTTGCTATCACTGAAATGGAAATATTTTTCCTATATAAAAAAGAATAACATATTAGTGGTGGATGGTGAATACTTATATACATATCATCATTCTTTAACCATATATCATATAGAACACAACATTAATTAAATTATAAAAAAATGGAGATTAAAAAATATAAATATTTAATATATTTTTATTATTTATTTTTTAATATTTGATTTGACGATTAGTTTAGATTTGACAAACTGTATCTTTGGGACATCTAAGTAGTCAAAATCAAGTGAGTGAATGACATTAACTTGAATCACATCAATCTAATATAGCTAAATTTTTTTATCCCCACAAATTTCGAATAGATAACTTAAGCCTCAACAACACATTTCATCATGAAATGTCCTAAACCTCAAAGACTTACAACACATTTCATCATCGAATGTCCTAAACCTTAGAGACTTACCGTAGAATATGTTATTTTCATTTATACTTATTTCCGTAACCAAAAATTCTAATAAGAAGACAGCATGAAACGTATGTCCGAGATCAGCAGCCAGGAGGTTCCACAAATTCTTGATAGCAGATGGAAGCACTTCCGTGAAGCCTCTGTCCGTCTCAGGCGCCGTTTCCTCTGCAATCGTCTCCAATCTTCTGCTGGCTGTCTGTCTTCTGACAGAAACCACATGAGGCAGAGCCGTTTCCATCCATTTAGAACGGGAAACCATTGTTGTCTTCGCCATGCAAACACGCTTTCTGTCTTCCGTTTATATAAACAATGAATGCTTAAATATGCGGTAAATCATCCTCGCCCTTATTATTATCTTGCGGAATACACTGAAACTCGATGAGAGCGATCGTAAGCAGCAGGGTCAAGAAACAGCAGAGCTCATGAATCTAGTGCGTATCGTTTTCGATGAGAAAACAAGTTAGAAATGAGAAATTTTATAGATCCAGCGTACCCAACGGAGATGGAGAAATAAGAGCGATGAAGGGAATTTGTTGGATCCGAAGTATATGAAGAGCGAGGGAGAGAAGAGTGAGTTGTAGATTTCCGATTGACGTGCATTAGGGCTAAAGTTGACCAAATCTAATTTTGCGAGCCTACAAAATACAATAGTTTTGCGAGCCTCCACCACCGACTCATCACATTTCACCTCAAATTAAATAGTTTTTGCACTATTTTCTTATCTCGATGCAAAGTCTTCAGATAATGCAAATCCACCATAGCAAAACCATTTGAAATCCTTTCCATTGGAATGTGAGTAGATATATCCAGTTTCAAGATTCCACTAGTCTGTAATTCTCGTAATCTGACATGTCTGTAATGTAAACTACGCCTGCTTAAAGATCACTAAACTGAGTAGTGCGAAGTGTCCCTTAGTTTCCCCCGTGCTTCTTCTCTGTCCTGCTCTACCTGCTCGGACATCTAGCCTCGAGTTTTCTTCATGCTAAATCTTCTATATTTTCCATCGATCCAACAGTGGAACATGTGCTAAGGAAAATGTGCATGAGAGTGAAGGGATGCGTGAATGATGGTGGAGGGTATTGAAGTAGATTCAGATGCGTTATTTATGAAACAACATTGAGGCAAGCTTCATTTTAGTGCAAGCATGAAAAAAAATAGGAGAGCAATGGCGTTTGGTCGAGATGA
Source organism: Picea abies (assembly GCA_900067695.1). NCBI lineage: Eukaryota > Viridiplantae > Streptophyta > Pinopsida > Pinales > Pinaceae > Picea > Picea abies. The sequence continues at coordinate 6,249 of CBVK0100437592.1, read as the reverse complement.
GTATTTTCAACATTCAAAATTCGTGAGGGCACGATAACAAAGGCATAGTCTTCAACTATGAAGAAACCTATCACCGGAGAATGTCAAAGGATGACAGACTAAGGCAGAGGAATATTCAGAGACATTACTGCACGCAAGAGACAGAGTTGCAGGAAGATGGATAGACTTATAGATAGAGGGACGTTTCTACACGTGGAAGGAGGGAAATGAAATTCTAGGGAAGAGAATCATGGAGTTAACCGGCTCATGCTATGAAAAACTACAATAGCTTAATTCAAGCCTTAAGAACTATAGGCGAGCCCTAAGACCTATAGGTGCATATTATTGTTGAAATATAAGTGAATGAAAGTCCATGTGCTATGTAATTTTCCTGTTCACTTGTAACTTTTCATATCCCTTTTTAAAATATCTTTTCATATCCCTTTTTAAAATATCATAACCTTAACATATTAGGTTTCCAATAAAGACATACACATTTTTGGAGGAAGCATTATTTGGTGCATATTAATACTATTTTTGAATGAGGGCGAATTTTCTTTAAAAGGCTAATTTCCACAAGTTGTAACATGGTCAACCATGGAATTAGGAGAGATCTAACTATTTCATTATTAAAATATTTGTTGGACTTGGAATTAGTTGGAAAATAATAATATTTTATTTGTATGAGAGAAGAGACTCACTCTATATAAAGAATAACTCTTTCTCCATTTAAAGGTGGATAATTTGAGGATTGAGAAGCTCTCCCCTTGGGCTCCATTGTACATCATTTTGCAAGCTTAATGAAATATTGAATGTATTGCATCTTGCTTATGTGAGACTTTATTTATGCATATTCTTTTACATGTTGTTATTTTGTTGAATACCCTTGTAATTAGTCATGAAGGCCTTGTAATAGTGTATCTACCATTTGGATAATGTAATGTGAGCATTTCCATTCCACTTATATTCATTGTTGTTATATTAAGTTTGCATTTAACATTTAATTGGTTTTAGACCGAGTGGTTTGTGTTGAGGGGTGTTTCCCCCCCACCCAGGTTCAATTCCCACAAGTGACATGTTGAACTCTTAAATGATCAATCTATCGAAAAATCCTCGGATTTCTAAAAAATCTGGTTTACCTCAAGTACCATACTTGAAATGAGCAGAAGTGCTCGGTGGGTTTCACCAAGCTCTATTCCAAAGTAAAAAAAGGAAGTTTGCATCTAACAAATTAGGTTATTTCTTGAATTAATACAACATCACCTTCATGGATATTTGGGAAACTGAGGGTTTGAATATTGCGCATGCGCTACAAGTCTAAAATTCCCTTGAAGTCCGAGCTATTGACGATCAGATCCACGCAACTGAGGTACATATCATGTACCAGTAATAAGCATTTCCCTCTTTACCACTCGTAGAAATACAAGAGGCCATGACAACAATCACTAGACAACTTCAGAAGATCGCGTCCGCCCACACATAACAACAGAAGATTCCCATCATCATGCTCGACCGTAGCGGACAAAGCCCAATTTCATTACTACAAACTTGCTGATGTGAAAAAAGTGGTAGTCCCAATCGTAAGATTGGGGGAGAAAATCAATTTTACCTCGTCGACAATCACATCAAATGATGTAGAGGATTTTTTCAAAAAGATGAAGGAGCTGACAAATTTTTTTGATGAGGTCAATGGCCATTTCAAAGTATTCATTGAGGAACTCCTCAAGACGATGCCATCGATCTCATCTGTCAAGCCATAAGCGACGTCGTTGACTCAAGGACGAGCCAACCAATAATGTTGGGGGGTTGTTGTAACCTTAAGGGTTTGAATACTACACGTGCACCCAAACAGATGCACCGCACAGTGTTAAGTTTCAGTGTTTGTGCCAACACAAGATCTACTATGCAGCCAACCAATTTTGTACTATGTGCAAGGACTTGAAGACATCACATGTAGGATGAATCCTCAAAAGATACTCAATCATAATTGTAACCATTTTTGTAACAACTCCACTAGTCATGGTTGAGGTTAAAGGTGAGCTAACATATTTGTTATTATTACCACGTTCCACTAGAAACATAGTTTCCAACTTAATGAGAACTGTGACCTCAAAACGAGAACTCTAGCCCTTAAAACCCATATTTTTGCATAAAAAACATGAAAAACAACCCCCAAATCAAAAAGTGGTGCTACCGGTAGCACCATTTTTTTGTAACCGAGTCAAAATTACAACTTTTTTCAAGCATGGGCTTACAGGATCAAATGACTTCTCAAACAAACTTTAAAATCAACCCCCAAATCAAAAAGTGGTGCTACCAGTAGCACCATTTTTTGTAACCGAGTTAAAATTACAACTTTTTTCAGGCATGGGCTTAAATGATAAAATGGTTCCTAAAAAAAACTCTAAAATCAACCCCCAAATCAAAACGTGGTGCTATCGATAGCACCAATTTTTATGTCCGGGTCAAAATTACAACTTTTTTCAAGCATGGCCTTAAAACATAAAATAGTTGCTTAGAAAAACTTTAAAATCAACACCTAAATAAAAACACGACGCTACCTAAAACAAAATGTTTTTTCTAAACGTAAATTACAACTAATTACGACCTAATTCAAAATGTGGCCTTGATAACAAATCCCTACACAAATAAAAAAAAAAAAACCCAAAATTGGAACCTAAATGGTTACTTGAAAATTTATTTACGAACTTTTTTCTTTTTTTTTTTCTTAAATTTACATTAAAAATAAATAAAGAGAAAAGAGAAAATCTTCACAAATATATATTTTTTAATGAAGACAAAAATACATTTAAAAAAATATATTCAAAATCCAAATTAAAAAAAAAACAACAACAAAACATAAACAAATGGTGAAAACAAAAGAAAAACTAAAAAAAATTGAAAAAAATTAAAATTTGGTGGGAAAACAATAATTTAAGACAAAAAAAATATGCCTTCGAATTTAAAAAAAAAATTATGAGAAAAAAAAAAACTAAAAAAACTCAAAAAAACACAAAAGTTCAATAAAATATTTAAAACAAAAACATCTAAAATACAACATATTTCACTAAACTAAATTAAAACGCCTTAAAAAAATAATTTTTTTTCATAAATATATAAAAAAAAATCAAATTTATATAAAAACATATATAATTTATATTTTGTATATACAAAACATATATAATATATTATTCCTAATTAAGTTATGATTCTTGTCTACTCATAGTGAGGATGAATTCGTAAAACTTAGATTCTTGTCTATTCAGAGTGAGGCCAAAACACTTTCAACATGTGATATAAGTTTCATAAGTCTGCAAAGTTTTAGAGACATATGCTAGAGATCTCTTAACACACAATTTACCAAGGCCAAACACCCTATGCTCGAACCAAATAAAGTTGTTTAACCACAACCTAAATTTGTAATTTATTTATTTAAGTGGAAAGCCAAAAAATTATCAAACCAAAAATTCAAAAAGGTAAAAAAATGAAAATCATGCTTTATTTAAATGTGAGGCACCAAATGTAAGAACATCGTAGAATTCCTTTGGTTTATCTCCATTCTAGTAGTTGAGATAAAAAGCTCCATAATGCAATCAAATCCTTTTACCTCAATCTTAGAGTAAACTTACTATGTCACGATAATTTCATATTCAAATTAGTTGTCACCATGGGTTGTCAAAACCATTTTTTATAATGCAATCAAATCCTTTTATCTCAATCTTAGAGTAAACTTACTATGTCACGATAATTTCATATTCAAATTAGTTGTCACCATGGGTTGTCAAAACCCTTTTTCTTATACATTACGTGTCAAATATAATTTGGAAACGAATCTGAGCATTGCATGTCAAGTGCCCTTTTGTAAAAGAAAATCAAATATAGGTTATAACTTATATTTATTAAAATTTTAAATTAAAAAAGTAAATACCAGTTTCCACGGGCTCCAACATATATATACAAAACATATATTATATATGTTTTGTATATAAAAAAGATATAATACCAGTTTCTACGGGCTCCAACATATATATACAAAACATATATTATATATGTTTTGTATATACAAAAGATACATTATATCTTTTATATATACAAAATATATATTATATATGTTTTTATATAAATTTGAATTTTTTATATATATTTATGAATTTGTTTTCATTTAAATTTATTTTTATTTTTTAAATTTGAGATGTCCTATAAAAAGAATAATAGAACAACCAATTCTTGGTATTATAAAAAATATAAAATTGTTAGGAAATCCATTAGGGATGCTTCTAATGAGCTCTTAAAACTTGATAAGATCAATACGTACAAAGCCCTAATTAAAAAGAAAAAAAGATAATATATCAACAAAATGCAAGAGAAACTTTCACAACTATACAAGTTGGATCCTAAGAAGTTCTTGAGCCAAATTCTAAAACGCAATACTAAAGAAAATAATAGGATTCCCTTAACGGACTGGAATTCCTACCTTAAAAGTCTTTACGAGTTCCCTAATGACATGGACACCATTCCTATTGTCCCTACAAAGGAAGAAGTTTTTCCTTTAGATGACATAGAGTTCGAGGTTAAGCAACTTACAAATGGGAAAGCTAAGGACATTGAAGGCTACCAAGCTGAAATTTTTAAAATCGGAGGGCCAATCATTATCCCTCACATACACAGGCTCTTCAATTTAACGGTCAAGCAGGACTTCCCTAAACCCTAGACGCAAAGCCTCATTGTTCCTATTTTTAAAAATGGGGATAGAAACATTCCCTCTAATTATAGGACCATTATGATTAGCTCGATTTTAGCCAAGCTTTATGGAATTATTTTGGAAAAGAAGATTAACATTTGGCTAGAAAATCACGGTAAAAGAGATAAAGGCCAGGCCGGGTTTAGGAGATATCATTCAACTGTAGACCATGTTGTTACCTTTAGGATCATTGCAAAGGAGTTCCGCAATACTAAAACCAATTTTTTTTGTTGTTTTGTTGACTTTAGAAAAGCTTTTGACATGGTTCCCAGGAAAAACCTTTGGAATAGGTTGGAAGAGATAAAAGTGTCTCTCGAGTTGAGGGTTGTTGCAATAAGGATATATGAGAACATTATTGCTAAGTTTCAAAACACTAAGGGATGGTCAAAATAGATTAACTGCAATATCGGATTCAAACAAGGTTGTCCCTTGTCCCCTGCCCTTTTTGGCATATACATTGATAAGTTAGAAGAATGCTTGGAAAAAGCAGGTTGTGTCAGCCCTACTCTCACTGGTATAGTCATCAATCTTCTTCTTTATGCCGATGATATCGTTCTTATGGCAAGGAGTCCCCATGATCTTGAAAACCAACTAAGAATCCTCAAGGATTTTTGCTCCAATATGGGTATGACTGTTAATACTGATAAGACTAAGTTCATGATTATTAAATCCAATAAGATCCCTTATGATACCTTTGTATATGACAACAACAACTTGGAGGAAGTGACTTCATACAAATATCTTGGAATTGATATTCACCACAAACTCAATTGGAATTTTAGCATTGAGAAAAGGATTATTGGGAGATGTAAAGCTTATTATGGGCTTGAAAACAATTGTAAATCACTTGATCTTTGGAATTGGGATAAGAAGAAACTCCTCTTTGAGACTCTTGTTACACATGTTATTCTTTATGGATGTGAAGTATGGGGCTGTAGTATCTCTTGTGAATCCTGGAGAAAGATAGAGAAAATACAAAATAATTTTATAACCTATAATCTCAAAATTAAAGGAAATACGTCGTATCCCATCCTCCTCTTAGAAACAAGCCTCTCCCCCATTGAGAGCATGGCTATGACTAGATACCTAATGTATAAGAACAAGTTAAACAACATGGAAGATAAGAGGCTACCTAAATTTTTTTCAAAAGCAAGTCATAACCACCATCGACTCAAGCGAGGATGGCATAAAGACACTCGGTCTTGGCTAAACTATTGGAGAATCATGGAAGAAACCATTTTGCAGAATAAAGATACTATTAAAAAAAACATCAAATCAAAATTTAAGGAAAAAATGTGGTGTGATAAAGAGTTAGAGGAANNNAGAGTTAGAGGAAAAAAGAAAATTAAGGTATTATAAAGATGTAATCAACCATAATCTAGACGATCAAAATTATCTATTTGTTTTGTCAAGTGTAAAGAAAAAAATAAACATTGTTAAGATAAGAACAAATTCTCACGAGCTCCATAGTGAAACTAGACGTTGGTCAATTCCTAAAACGCCATGTGTTGAAAGAGTGTGTCACCTTT
>CBVK0100437591.1:0-10383 GCA_900067695.1 Picea abies | reverse complement strand
CAAGAAGGTTTGAAGGACCTATCCATGCAAGAAAGAAAAATACCCACCCTAGAATTAATAAGAGAAGAGGTATTATCTTCGAACCCTTTGAGAGCACATCAGCAATGCGAAGTGACCACGCTAGGAGAAGATAATAATAAGAATGGAAAGAGGATTCCAGAAACTATTAGGGAAAATCAGATTATAGGGAAGAAGGAAAGGAAGATCGATAAAAAGAAAGCCAAGTTAGAAAAGCTACAGGAAGCTAAAGTGAACAGATGGAAGACTTCACAAACAAGAACCTCGCAGGAGGCAGGTTCGCAGGATTTGAACCTCGCCGGATCAGCAAAACCGCGCAAAATGGGACTCCATCCTGGAAAATCTATATGACTGATGGAGGCACCCCGACCGTTAGAACGATGCTCTGAAACTACTAGGAAACACATTTATGGGTGGATGGACCACTTTTGGGACGTTGAGACTGCACCATAATGAAAAGATTCGCATTGACGGAAGCATTCCTACCCGTTGGAAGAATCTGTTACGAGACCCCACTTATTTAACCCGTCGGACGCTACGTTAGGACCACTTTTTTCCACCTGTGATTAACTGAGCCAAGAAGAGAAGTGATTGTGTGTCAATATCTGTTATCAGACCTCGCCATCCATTTTTCTACCCTACCTATCCATTCACCTACCCTGACCTGTTTGATTAAAACTCAGAATGTCAGGCGAAACTACTGAATTAGAGAAATCTGTTGAAGAGGTCCTCAAGAGCCAAGAAGAGAAGTGATTGTGTGTCAATATCTGTTATCAGACCTCGCCATCCATTTTTCTACCCTACCTATCCATTCACCTACCCTGACCTGTTTGATTAAAACTCAGAATGTCAGGCGAAACTACTGAATTAGAGAAATCTGTTGAAGAGGTCCTCAAGAAGTTGATAGTTGATAAATTGTTATCTAAAGGAGTACAAGAATTGTCGACTAGGGGACTACAGGATTCCCCTTCAACTGAACGACGTTCTGGTTGTGTTAACCCCACAACTGAGCAGCGAAGTAATCATTGCAGCGATATGGCTAATGCGAAGAAGATCATGTCGATATTACCAAACTATATCCCACCTTTGGCTGATGCGATTAACCACGACAGCATCCCACGCGACTATGAGTACACCCTGATCACCGCATACATCCGAAAAGGAATACACATAGTTGGGAATCAGTTTGGAAAGATCCCACTACTAAAGGATAAAGACTTTAATCTCAGCGATAGAAAGAACTATGTTATGCCCGCACCCCACCAATTTCTGGCAAAGACAATTGGGAAGAATCCTTGCCTGGTCTCCCAACCATGGATTAAGCAGCTCACGTAGTCCACTGTGCTAAATGTGATGAAGATTCCCCATTTTGGCCATCACAAATGTGATGAAGATTCCCCATTTTGGCCATCACCAGGAGGTTAATGCTTACGTTAAAATCCTCTTTTCTTGCTACCATGGCGGATACTTGTGGCTCGATAGGAAAATTATTGTGGATCCGGTGCTGATCCACTTGATTACCAGATTAAGCATGAAGGGACCTAACCCTCAACATTTTTATCCATGGAAGGCCTTGGACTACTCCCTGGCACAGTGCATCAAGGAGGCTTATGGCGAAGTCGAAAAGGGAAACTGAGGCTAAAAGGTAGCCTCTATCTAGGATGGTGCAGTGCGCCTTACTTTCCAACTCATAGTTGGAAATCTCGTAAGAAAGAACCACCCCACACAGGTCACAGGGTTCTTGGTGGATCTCGTAGGAAAAAGTGTGGAGGGCATGCAGATGAATTGGGTGATTTACGTCATCCATGAACTCGATAAAGACTGTTGTGAAGCTCAGGATCAAGGACACGAATTCCACTTTAGCTGGTTGATCATGTTGATTGCATTTGTCGCTTGGAAAATGCCTAAAGGAGCCACCTTTCTGAAAATTGAACCATCGGAGTCGTTGTCCACCAGGTTTGCTACATTGTGGTACACCAATGACATGTCGAAGAAATGGCAATCAAACTCTATGTTACATGCATATTATCATCAACTAAAGGTTTTCATTGAAGCATTTCCGTGCATGACACTGCACACCTTGCACCTATATAGACCAATGGCCAAGTTCTATACAGATCGGCATTTTAGCTATATCATTGCGCATAGAGACGAAAGAAAGGAAGAGTTACAGTCATATTACAAGCTGACATATGAAGACATGGAGTAGATCAAGAGTTACAGTCATATTACAAGCTGACATATGAAGACATGGAGTAGATCATGAAGGAGTGGCTGGAGGAGTTCCTTGCACACGTTGTTGATGCATAATTCTCCAACACTAACATCATAAGAAGCCCCCTAGCCATTCGGGTTGAGCATGTCGGATAGTCCAGTGGGACAAAGAAGAAGAAGAAAAAGGAGGAAGTCCAGAATATAGAGACTAATGAGGAGGTCAACACCTCTGAAGAAAATGGATCTAGCTCACTAGGAATAGGAGACGAAGAAAATGGATAAGGAGGAGGGGATGAAGGAGAAAATCAAGGAGAAGGTGAACCTACACCACTGAAAGATCCCCCTACTGAAATAGTAAGACCGCAAAAGAGGAAGGTTTCTCCGCAGAAAACTTCAACAAGAAAAAAAATTTGCACTAGCAATCCCCAGTTAGAGGCCACGCTCATAGAGGATGACATCAGCCTGGTCTGTGGAGCCATGGAGGATTCTTCCAAGGACATCTTGCAGAGATATGGAGCAAAGCAGAAAGAGTTGTATGAAAGGATCGAGAAGGAACTTAAGGAAATACAACAAGTTATTCAATTGATCCACGCAATACCTACTGCGCCTTACTCGTCACAGATTGCAGAATTGGGGGATGAACCAGCCCAATTAAGAAGAATTTTAGATGCGACAGAGGCTCGACTTCAAAAAATCCAGGAAGAAAAGGAGAAGGCTACAGAAGCCTTAAAATAAGAGAAAGAGGAAGTCTTAGAGAAATTACGAGTAGTGTGGTACTGTGTAACCACCCATGAAAATGAGAGAGATGAGTTTTGAGAGATATTCCAGGACGACAAAGTAAAGCTACAGAGAGAAAAGGACTAGTTTCTCACAGAGTAGACTGTGGTCAAAGAAGCGGTGAATAAAGAATGATGTTTTGTGTTAGGCTTTGCACAGGAGGAACAAGAGTCGGTCGAGTTTCAAGTGGCGAAGCTTGCTGAAACCATCCAACAGCTTCAAGAAAGGATAATGGAGTTGGAGATATAAGCAATACAAAGAACTTCATAGGAAGTGTGTGACTAGAGGGAGGAATCTGCTAAGAAAGTAGTAGGAAGGATTAGAGCCCTCACCTCAAAATGAAAACAGGTAATTGATTGAAGCGCGTAGACTTATGAACACCTTGCAGAAGATCCAAAGCTAAGGAAACTGGAAGCACAGTTATAGGAGGCGTAGCAGCAAGCAGTGTCAGTACAGGTGCAGATGAAGCTTCTCACTATAGTTGAAAGAATGAAGAGGTCCCAGCAACAGTGCATGGTACAACAACAAATTACTGCCTTCCAGTGCAGAGTAATGGAATTTGCGCAGAAAATACAACCTGAGAAGGATAAAGCTTGCAAGGTGTTTGAATAAATTGAAGGACAAGGATCGCAATTGGACTAAGTGGTTGCAACAGCAGAACAACACCTGGAAGGGCCTGCTACAGAGTAAATGATCCAAGATCTCAATGAGAAGGAGGCTCAGGTGAAGCAACAAGTCGAGGCAGCTTGAGTGAATTTAGAGGCCTTCGAAGTGGCATTGACCAAACCCGAGTGACTCGAGATGAGTCAAAGGTGAGAGTTGGAGGTCTGTTGGCCCTCGAACAAGTTTTGAGGAAACCTTGGTCAGGTTTGGACCGCTTTTGGACTTTGACAGGCTGGTCAAAGATGGAGCGCCCAGGTGGAGCAGAGATCGCAGATCTCACTTATTTTGTGGGCTATGTCGACCCAGCAAGGGGTTCCTTAGGGTTTCTGTAATGGGTTATGGGATGTTCGCCCATGGGTTTGCCCATGATTAGGCCTTATTTTAAAAGTATAAATAAGTAAGAATGTGATGTAGAAGAGAGGGAAGAAACTATTGGAAAAAGAGCCTAAGTGCAAGTAGTTTCGAGTTTATTTTTGCAATAGAATCCATATGTAAGGCTTTGTGCTTAATAGAGAAGTTGGCTCTATCCCTTGACCTAGTTTTGGGAAGGAGAATCTGGTGCGCAGATATCCTGTATAGTGTGAATCTTGGCTCTGTGTCTTAGTGCAAAGGGTTGGATGAATGTAAGAGATTGAGGAATAATAAAGAAGATGAAGTAGTTGGTGGACATAGCCCCACACTGGGGTGAACCATGTATATCTTGTGTCTTTGGTTTTCTTTGTACTTTGTTGGTTATGTTATGAATTTTCTCAGTGATTTTCTTATTATGTATGTCAGATAGATCTATTAATGCTTAGTTCTTTAGTTGTGTTAATAATGAATGAATGTTAGATCTAACTCAGTGTTATGTGCTAAACGTTTGAAGTGCTTAATATTTATTGTTATTGCGTCGATTTATCTTAGGGTTTGTTATGTGATGTTAATGAAGCTAATGAATTAATGCATATCTCCTTCTAAGTGTTGCTAGAATACTCTGTGAAGTGTTAGTATCACAGATCTGTGTCCCAACTTGGTTACAAACACCTCAGTCTTGTAACCCCCCCTACTTCTACCTTGGGTGAGACTTCGCCTACTTCACAGGTGTTTCCTAAAGTGTCGGTAGTTAGGGTTTTTTTGATGCGTTGTTGAAGCCTTGAACCCTGGGTCTACCCCTATGCCAACAAGATTTACAGGTTTATATAGGTAATGTAAAATGGGCCTAATTTAAGTTTACAAAGATAACGTAAATTTGAAAACTTACAAATTTAGTTTTACAAGTGTAATGTAAAATGGGTTCAATTTAGGTTAGACAACATCCAAATTCTAAAACATTTAGACCACATTTGGGTTTACATAGGTAATGTGAAATAGATTCAATTAAGGTTTAATCATTTTAGTCATACCTAAACCAATTTAGGTTTACATGAAACAATGTAAATGGGCCCATTGTAAATCAATTTAGTTTTACACGGGTAATGCAAAATGGGTCCAATATTTTAGGTTTACATGGGACATAAAGTTGGCCACTTACTAATTTAGGTTTAAACAAGTAATGTAAAATGGGTTCAATTTAGGTTAGAAAACATCCAAATTATAAAACATTTAGGAAAATATCTTGATGGTAATTTGTTGTATGATATCCAAAAACTCTTCTCTAGTAGTATTGTACTGAACATTTAGACAACTCCTTTGACAGTAATGTGTTGTATGATATCTGAAAACTCTCCTTTGATAGTACTATGTTGGATGATATCAAAACAACTCTTTTGACAGTAATTTGTTGTGTGATATCCAAACCTCCCCTTTGATATTAATGTGTTGGATGATATCCATAAACCAAAAACTCTCCCTTGATATAATATGTTGGATGATATCCAAAAATGTTACACAGGTAATGTAAATTTGGAATCTTTTCTAATAAGTATACAATCTAAAGTTATTTTCATTTAGATAACTCGTTTGACCATTTTTTTCATATGGGTCCAAATCATAGAACATTTAGACAACTCCCCAAAAGAGTTGTCTAACTATTTTTGACACGGCCATGGGTGCCAAATGTATCTCTAAGGATATCAAGACCAATGTCCATGTGCACGTTGATTTATCAATGGTGAATGGTGATCACACATCGGTCTCAAGAACTAATATGTGTAATGTGTGGTGAAAAATGTGTCGTATAAATTATCAACGATTTAATATCAACCAGGGATATGTAAGGGTGTGGGAAAGCGAAATATGGTTAAAAGTGAAGTGAAAATGAAGTGAAAATGTTGGTAAAAAGATGACACTTTGGCGACTCAACATGCACGTTGATTTATCAATGGTGAATGGTGATCACACATCGGTCTCAAGAACTAATATGTGTAATGTGTAGAGAGTTCACAACATTGAATCAAAGTCCACCAAATGGTATAAATCATCACAATCCCAAATACACAAACTAAAAGGTACACAAAGTGTTGTATTTCCCACCAAGTATATAAGTTGCCAATGAGCAACACTAAGAATTTTTAAGTGGTACCTCAAACTAACATGGACTCCCTTATAAGTAATGTAAATTTGGAAACTTACAAATTCGTGTTTAATAATTAATGTAAATTGGGTCGAATTCAGGTTGTGTTGTATGATATCTAGAAAATCTCTATTGATAGTATTGTGTTGGACAATATCCAAAAAACACTTTTGATAGTAATGTGTTTTATGATATCCAAAAACTCTCCTTTGATAGTAATGTGTCAAATGATATCCAGAAACTATAAACTCTTCCTTGATAGTAATGTGTTGGATGATATCCAGAACCATTACATAAGTAATGTAAATTTGGAAACTGTGCTAATAAGTATACATTCTAATGCTATTTTTATTTAGACAACTCATTTGACCATTTTGGTCATATCTATCCAAATCGAAAAATTCCAAATCATTTTATGTTTACATAGGTAATGTAAAATGGGTCCATTGTAAACCAATTTAGGTTTACACGGGTAATGTAAAATGGGTCCAATGTAAACCAATTTAGGTTTACACAGGTAATGTAAAAATGGGTCCAATTCAGGTTTACACATGTAACATAAATTTGGAAACTTTCCACTTTAGGATTAAATGGGTAATGTAAAATGGGTTCAATTTAGGTTAGAAAACATCCAAATTCTAAAACATTTAGATAACTCTCTTGAAATTAGTGTGTTGTAAGATATCCAAAAACTATCCTTTGATAGTATTGTAATGAACATTTAGACAACCCTTTTTATAGTAATGTGTTGTATGATACCTGGAAACCCTCCTTTGATAGTAATATGTTGGATGATATCCAAAACACTATTTTGATAGTAATGTGTTGTATGATATACATAAACTCTCCTTTGAAAGTAATTTGTTGGATGATATCTAGAAACCAAAAACTCTCCTTTGATAGTAATGTGTTGGATGATATCCAGAACCATTACATAGGTAATGAAAACTTGGAAAATTTTCTAATAAGTATAAATTATAATTTTATTTTCATTTAGAAAACTCATCTAACCATTTTGGTCATATGAATCCAAAATGAAAACATTCAAATCAAAGAACATTTAGACAACTCCTCAAAATAGTTGTGTAATTGTTTTGACATTGCCATAGGAACCAAATGTACCTCTAAGGATATCAAGACCAATTTTCTTGTGCATGTTGATTTATCAATGGTAAATGATGATCACACATTAATCTTAATAACTAATATGTGTAATGTGTAGAGAGCACATAACACTAAAGCAAGGTCCAACAAATGGTATCAATCATTGTGATCCCACATACACAAAGTAAAAGGTATATGAAGTGTTTTGTTTCCGACCAAACACATAACTTGAAAATTAGCAGTGCTAAGAAGTTTGAAGTAGGCCCCTCCAAGTGACTTGTACTCCCTTACAAGTGTTGGAAATTCATAAACTTACCAACACACTGGCATTGTGTCGGCACCAACAACTTCCCTTTTTCTTATTTTTTTTCTTATAAAGCCAAACAAATTCTTAAGAAATAGAGACCCTCCCTTTGATTTTTCAAGGCCCTTTCATCATGCAAAAGGAATCTAAGATTTTTTTGTGCAAGGTTGAGACCTCTTGGAGCCCTTTACTTAGTTTTTTTCATTTCCTCTTGGAATCGTCTATACATGTAGTATTGGCGAAAGAAAAATATTCCTTGCCAATAAGGTGGAGGATATATATCTTCCTCTATTAATATGCCTAGTGTCGATGACTTGATTGATTCTTCGTCAATATACAAGAGTAAGGAAACACTTAAAATTTTTCTTGCAACTTTCTCATATATCAACAATCAAACTTTCTTCAATCGTTGATACATACCGACACACTTACCCCATTGCACGTTGACACACTCAGGATGCAATCAAGGATAACGTGTCAATTTATCAACGTTATATCACCTTTTAGTCATCAATACATCGACCCTCTATATATCTTCAACCTTTGATACACCCAATGGGCCATCCTTTGAACATGCACAAAACGTCATTTTGTGCCCAATTCTCTTTATTTTTGTACCAAAAGGGTTCTAAAGGGGTTATAAAATCTTATTTATCCCTTTTATTTTTCCATTGTTACCCAATAAGACTCATAGTGCAAAGAAAAAAAATCAATGCATTACCCCCGAGTGCAATATTCCTCGCACCCACTGACCCATTACCCCACGTGTCAACATGCTATCAATCGGTAAGTGTACATGCCCCTTCCTCTTGCATGTGCTTTGCTTCTAGTCGCATTAGGGTTTTATTTTCATATATAAGTATGTGGGTATGGGGTTTCATCGTAACATGTCTTCCCATTTCTACGATGCATGTGCCTTTTCCTCTCCATTTCACTCTCTCCAAAACCGCCTCAAAACCTTCAAACTCAAGTAGTTAGGGCATTGATAGTTGGAATAGCTTCCCCTTTCTTTATCTTTCTAGGACATGCCTCTCCTTTGCATTCAACAATACCAGGCCACCTCACAATATGTTTCCCTTGGCTTTGACTTATTTTACCTTCCCATGGGAAACCTCACTATGTCTTTTTATTTTTCATTTACACTCAAGGATGGGCCACCACTCTAATCGTTCCCCAATTGTATTGCCACAGTTAACCCTTGTTCACAACTTCCCCTCAAATGTGATGGATCCCAATATTATTTTTTCAACTTCCTATCGAATCCTTGATTTCCTTCACCGAAGAAAATTTTAGTGTGATCAAGGTGTCAAGAGAATGGAAAAAACTAGAATTCATAGGGAGCCACCTTTTTTTTGCATCAGCTAAGATCACTAAAATATCACTGCTAATTATTGTATCGAAAAGTATCACCTTGTTATCACCAATACATCCTTCTATATTGGCAGGGATCACTTTCTTACTTCCACTATGGCCTTTTGTATTGGCAAAAGGGATTACTTTGTTAACGTCAATGCATTGGCAAAAGGGATTACTTTGTAAAATCTTGATGCATTGTTTAAACACTAATATTTTAAATATTGATGATAAATATGTCTCCTTTTGTAGATTCAACCATGAATCCTCCTCAAAAAATCTCGCAAAGCATAGACAAGGCCCATGTTGAAGAGGCCTCTGGAAGCATGAGTATTGAAGGAGAAGACATTGATACCCCAACACCCATCTAGAATGACACTAAGGGTGTTATTGATAAAGAGACCTTGTTGATGTGAGGAAAATTCTATCAAATGTTTAATAATCAAAATTTCCTTCAGTTGTTGGAAGATGATCCTCACCTTGAAACATTCAAAAACACTAGGAGGTCTAAGTTATATAAAGTTGTAGAACACGCAGCAGTGTTTCCCTTCTCATAAGTTATTTCGTGGGTCATGAAGCACACTAATATGGAGACTAGATTTATTGTAAATGTTAAAGGCCACTCAACCACCTCCTTTTATGCTTCAATAATTGCTTCTTGTTATCACCTGGAAGACATGGAGAGGTCACTCAACAAGAAGATGATAAAAAAATTTCTTCACAACTCAAGAGAGCTCTTAAAGGGATAAAAAAATCTTGGTAAAGTATTCAAGTATAGGTCATCCAATGAGTACGCCATCAATATGCTCAAACTTCCATACCAATACACAGTGGATATGTTATGCAGTTTGTACTAGGATCTTGATTCCCCAAAGTTGAGAATGGCATGGCTACCCCCTCTTATATTGTATCGCGAACACCAGGTCAAATTTCAATTGGGCAGATATATTGTCTTTAGCCTTGGAGGAAGCACTCACAACAATGAAGAACACCACAGCAGGGGAGTTTCCATGCTTCTATATGTCCTCATACCTCCAGGATGTAATGTGCATATGCCACTCATTTCCTCGGATGGGTTGGGTCTAGGAACCCATTGACCCCTTGATCCACATCTACTCCAAAATATTTTTGAAGCACAAATATTAGTTTGTGTAAGAACCATAAATTACTTAAGCCTGGTAAAATTTCATACAATTAAACATAGAATTTCTTTCAGTGCGGAAATAATTCATTAATCATCATATAAGCATATAATATTTAGCAGAAATTAAATTTATCCACATCATGAAAATAAATTACATAATCATCTCATAACTTAGCAAATTCATAAATAAAATACCTCTTCCTGATGCTAAACTCTACTCTCGCTTATCTTGTTGTCCTCCTTGTTGCCTTGCCCAACCTGCTACTTTGACCAAACCCTGCCCAAACCGACTAACCACCCAGCCAGCTAGGAGCA
>CBVK0100437589.1:0-11516 GCA_900067695.1 Picea abies | reverse complement strand
TTTTTTTTTTTTCGGATTTTTGGATTTAATAGTTTTTGTGGTTGGTTGTTGGGAGTTATACTTAGTACTTTATCTCCATTTAGGTATTATGGGGTCAAGAAGTATGCCCCTCCAAGAATTGGTTATCCAAGGATTATGGATTAAAATAAGCTAGACTATGGTGAAAATAAACATCACTCCACTAGTGTCAGAATGTTCTTTCCGAGATATGAAAAGAACCAATAATTGTTTTCATATGGAAGAAAACAAAGTCTAGGATCTTTCGGGGAACAATAGATTAGTACTCAACACATCGAAAAGGTTGGAGACATTTTAGACCATAGTAATCACAAAACATAAAGAATAGTTTCATTTTCAAACACTGTGTAGGTGTACAAATATTAATAGGTATAAACACTTTAGCACTTTGGAAGAATGCACTTTAGCAATATTAGAGATTGCAAAACAAAAGGTCCATTACATTTGGGGAATGCACTTATAATGTGTACTAATTATACACATTATATTTTCAAATTACAAATTTTTATGATTCCCTAATTTCAATGGTAGAAGGTTTGACACAATCTTTGCAACACACAATATGTTCTCATCGTTTCCCGACCTACAAAATACAATAAGAGAAATTATAATTATTTTCTCTATAAAGAAGGTTTCACATGTCAATAATTTGGTATAGTATGGTCTAAATATGTCTAAATATTAGAATCATGATATCCATCTTTACATTCTTACCATTTTACCATTGTGTACAAATACAAAATGATCAAAATCTTCTTGTAGCTCCAATTGTTCTCAAACTTCAAATAGTGACCAATTCTCCTCCATTGATAATGTTCTAAAAAATTCACCATTTTTCAAAATACCAAGTGGAACTACTAGAGAATGTGTTCCATAATCGTCATCATGTTCCTTTGGAACCCAAACCCATTTCCCCATTTGTTGAACATGTCTCCACCTACGAAATTTAAATGAGATAAATAACTTATGTCTTGAAATCCAATACCTGAAATACTCAAATGAATATACTCTGTATCAACATATATTTATTACATTCTTAAGAAACTCCCTCTTTTCCTCTTATAACCCCTAACAATGAAGAAGCATGATACAATAAAATAANNTGGTAAAATGTATGCTACTTGAAAGACAAATTGGCATGACTCAATCTGCACTTTATTTCTTCTCCACTTTGGTCATGTACTCTTCTATCCCACCTAGTGAAAAACAAAATTGTAAATAGCTCATTGAAAGGCTTTGAAGTAGCATACATTTTACCAGTTTGCATAATCGAGGAGTCCTTCGCAAAAACATGAACAAACATAGAGAATGGAAAGAAAATGTCTTTACGCACATGAATGCCATCTTTTTCTTTCATTTCAATTTGTATTTCTGAAAATAACTTGTAACGAAAATAACTTACAAAAGAATCATTTAAACTTGGCCATTCCATTAAGCTAAGGGAAGATAAAGGGATCTCTTTGAGATATCCACACAATCCAATTGTTTCCAGAAGAATGTATTCATATTTGTAAAAGAATATACCTTCCTTCTTTAACCATGTAGGATCCTTTCTTTTGTAAATAAAAGTAACTATATATTGATATTCACAAATAAACGTGGCATTACAAAATCTGGAGTCTTCCATTTGTCCTGCCACATCTGGGAAACCAGGACAGGTGGCTATCAAAATTCAAGTGTAACTGTAACTATTTGGACATGACAGTAAAAATGCCTAACTGACAAAAATGGTCACAGTGATCGACTATGCAGTGGCCATGGCCGAATGTCATACAATGTTTGATAGAGAATCTCAATTCTCTGCGTAATTGACTTAACCAAAAGAAAAACATTGACTAATGTTTGATAGAGAATCTCAATTCTCTGCGTAATTGACTTAACCAAAAGAAAAACATTGACTTGGGGGATCTAGTCCAAGTGTGAGCTCGGGCTCAGCCTACCATGTGCGTTGTAGGTTGGGACAAATTTCTAGCCACATGTTGGGCACCGTTTGCTTGTAGGAGCATCCATCATGGCATCGAACATGAGGTCTAGTCGTTGTCCCAAGATTTGTTGGATGTGTGCCTGGTTGTCAAATTTCTGCCACTGCTTGAAAATGAGTTGTAGGTGCTCAATCAGGATTCATATTGGGGTATGCAGAGGCAACTCCTCCATCATATCTACATCCATATCCAAGTATGCATCCACTGCATCCATTGCTTTCATTGGAGTAGCCACTTGCCATATGGGAGGAATTTCTTCCTCCACCAAGCATTCTCTAGTGCCATAAAAATGGTCCGGAGTCTGGGTGCTGGGGGGGGGGGGAATTCCTCGGTGAAGGCTAGGCAAAGGGGCAAAGTTCTCAGGAGGGAGAATTTCCTCCTTGATTGAGAAATTTCTAGGGTCATTGGTGTGATTGGCGTTAGGAGACTGGGGTTGCTGAAGCCAATTATGGCGCTAGTTGAGACGACTGGTAATGATGAGGGAAAGCTGAGAGGGGGGGATTTTGTCGTGTCTGGTATGGGTGTTGTAGTACAATGGACCCCTTTTGTATTTTACCCTTTCTCTGGGCATGGTGTGAGCATTCAGGTGGGGATTGGGCTGGATAAACAATGGAGGATTTATTGTGGGCAGCTAAACAATCGAGCACAAGAAGAAAATGAAATGGGAGATCTAGGGAACTATCGAGCACAAGGCGAAGAGAAATCTGAGGAACAGTCGAGAACAAGGCAAGGAAGGAATCAGAGAATGTTCTAGAGCACATGCCTTCATAATTCCTAGCGAATTGACAGGGGTGAGAGCCATGAAGGTCGAGGTGACTGCTAGCATGGTGTGGGTACCTTACTTGGTACGCCTAATCTAGTTTCCGCAAGGCTACATTAAGTCTCCTTGGAGTGCCCAACACACTACCATTAATCCACGATGAGTGCGGGTCATTTGGTCTGGAGGGAAGGGTGGCTAGCGACAATGATTAATAGCTCCCTGCGCGACCTATCTCCACCTGTCATCCTTTGCATTCTACCTGTCACCCCATCCAAGAACCATGTAGTATCCTTACCAACATAGAGTAGTTCTCTTATTTTTGAATGAACAACTTGCAAAACACTTGTTATGTATTCAATTGGTTCCCATTCCTTCCAATTCGATATGCATAAACCTAAGATGAATGTAATATTCCTGTTACTATAAAATAGAACTAAAGAGATGTTGAAATCATAGAAGCTTTAAATAAAAATTGACCTTAACAATCTATGATATCCAGATTGATTATGCATACTCACAATTACAATCAATTTTGGGAAAATTTGGTTGAATAGGAACTCTCTTTTGAAATCTCTCTATAGTCATAGAAGTGTGCCATTTGAATCTTTGCCACTTTTTGTCCTCCATTACTCATCCTAAATCCTTTTACCAAACCTTTTAAATGGATGTTAATGTCTTGCAAATGCCTTTTTTTTATTCCATGGCTTCCAGTTGTTGATGGTTCTATCGTTACACATGACCCAATAGATAATGTCATCGACACCCATTTTCTTTGATCATCAATTTTGTTGTATAACACAATTGATTTCAACTCACTCTTGGGACACCGTTGAACCATTGAATTATGCAACATACAAATTAAATAAATAAAGTTTAAGTATTATGCTCTTCTATAAAAAACAAAGATGAAATTGAAATATTAGGAAATGATTTTATGGGAAAAGACTTGATATTGTTGAAATATTTTAACTACGAAGAATATTCTACTTATTATTGAGTTATTATCTTATAGATCAATCCCCTTTTGTGAATTGATCATGTCGGGACTTATGTATGACCAAATCCCCTTTTGTGGATTGATCAAACCCTAATTAAATGATGATAATTGATAAGTTAGCCCCGAGGGCTAATTAAAATAGTTTTAGCCACTAAGCAAAGAAGTCAGCCCTTCTTGATGAAAGGACACAACCCTAATGCTCCTCAGCTAGTATAAATAAGAGAGGCTAGTGCCTCATTCACTCACTCACACAAGTCACTCATCTAGTCTGCAAGTTTGAAGGAAGTTGTAGTTGTCATAAGAAGGAGAGAGGGGCACATTGCTCAGTCTTGGATATTCTCTTGTGTTTGGTCTTTTATCTTGGCATTGTATTGGAAATCTATATTAAGGAAGTTTTGCTAGGTTTTCTCCCCCATGAGGGTTTCCGAGGATAAATGTTGTGTACGTTTTGATTGTGTTTCTTTCAATGATTCTGCTTATGATATTATTGTCTAGTAAAATTGAAAAGAACTTAATAGCAACTCTAAATTTAACATGGTTTCAAAGCTTGACTGAATATAACACCTTTCACTCGGTAACCAAAAACGTCATTGTTGACGTACAAGAAAATTAGGGCTTTTTGTTGGAAGAGAATTGCATCCTAAAAACTATCTAGGGAAGTGCGCCCTAGCCTAGCGAACTCATTGATAGCTCCAACGCACCTTTTCAGTGGGCAGAGGCTCCTAAAAGTGAAACCCTAGTTTTCACTGGTACTAGAAAGCCAGGAAACCAGAACCAGTACCAGAAGTACCACTCCAAATTTGGGCAGGCCCAGTTTCAAGGGGTAAAATTTGTATTTTTTGAAAACAGACCGCACAAGCCTACTCGCCTCAACCAAGTGCACCTCCTGGTAAGTTCAGATTTAATTTTTGAGAACTTTCAATTTTTGGTCATTTTTCCAGCTCCACGTCAAGATGTCTGCAAGCACCAAGATTGTTGACAAGTTAGAAGGTGTGGATAACTTCCGTGCCTGAAAGTATAGGATTTCACTCATTCTTGAAGAGAATGACCTTGCAAGATTCATCAATTAAAGTGTACAAGAACCCACAAATGGTACAACTAAAGCAAAGTACCAAAAGGATATGGTTAGGGCCAAAAGAATCATTGTAGTCTCTATTAAAGACCACTTGATCCCTCAAGTGTCTTCTAAGAATAATCCAAAAGAAATGTTTGATGCCCTAACCAGAATGTATGAAGGAAGGAATATTAACTGGAAGATGAATATGAGATCCCAACTCAAAAATAGAAAGATGCAAAAAGGAGAAATCGTTCATGACTATTTCTCTAGGGTTTCTCAATTCAAGGAACAACTAGAAGCAATTGGAGACAACCTAGATGAATATGAACTCATAATGAAAACTCTTAATGGTCTCACAAGACATTGGGATGCCTTCATCCAAACCATCTGTGCAAGAAAGGAGAAACTCCAATTTGAGAGTCTTTGGGAAGAATGTGTTCAAGAAGAAGCAAGAGTAGCTAACCGAGAAGCAATACTACTAAGGGATGAAGTTTGAGCCCTAGCTTCTCATTCTAAAGGAGTAAATAAAATGTCTCACTTCCAAAAGGAGACCCGCCTACATAAGGAATATCACTCCCCAAAGAGTTTCACCCATTTCCATAAACAATCTCACCCTCCAAGGAGATTCCAAAAGTTTCAGAAAGGTCAAAGAAGAGAAAAGGATTTCTTCTCTTATCAATGTTACCATTGTGACAAGATGGGACATATTTCTAAAAATTGTCCAGCTAGAAGAGAAGAATACAAGAAGAGAAATAACAAAAGACACCATTCCCATCCAGTTGAAGATGATGAGCCACCCACGAAGATGATTAAAGAAAAGATTGAAGACTATGTTCTATTCTTTGCCCTCTTAGGATCTCTGTCACCTGGAGAGGACACTTGGATCATAGATAATGGTGCTTCTAAGCCCATGATAGGTTAGAGAGACATTCTCTCTAGACTTACAAAAAATAACTTTCCCCAGAAAGTTACACTTGGAGATGATTACCAGTATCCTATCAAAGGAGTGGGAGAATCCACCTACAAACTTGATTCAGGGACCCTGATGAAAATGAAGGATGTATACTATATGTACCAGTTTTGACAAAGAAATTATTTTCTATCTCATCTTTATATAAGAAAGGTTTCATGGTTGCATTCTTAGATGGTGAAGTTCTCGTGTGGCCTAAAAAAAAACTGTAGAAGATACAATTGTTATTGGAACATAAGAAGGTGGCATGTATAAGTTAAAAGGTCACTCAAATGCAGCCTTGACTCACTCCACTGAGAGTCTGCGTGAAATTTGACATAGAAGACAGGTCATATAAACTACAAAGACTTACCATATGTAAGCAAGGTAGTTACAGGTCTACCATAATTCAAGGTTAATTAGGAAGGTGTGTGCAATGGATGTGCACAAGGAAATAACCTAAATAATCCTTTCCCGAAGAGTGACAATAAAGTAGAACGAATCTTGGATCTCATCCACTCAGATGTATGTGGTCCAATGCCATAAACTCTATCAATGGGTATGTATACTATGTGTCATTTATTGATGATTATTATCATAAGAGTTGGGTTTACTTCTTGAAATAAAAAAATGAAGTGTTTGGAAAATTCAAGGAATTCAAAGCCTTGATAGAGAATCTCTCTGGAAGAAAAATCAAGATACTCAGGTTAGATAATGGAGGAGAATACAAATCAAAAGAATGTGTAAGATTTTGTAGAGATGTCAGGATTAAGAGGGAGCTCACCACTCCTTACAATCCTCAACAAAATGGTGTAGTAGAAAGAAATAATAGAACTCTAATGGAAGCAGTGAAGACTATGATCCATGATCAAGATCTTCCAATGCACTTATGGGATGAAGCAGCAAGAAAAGTAGTGTATGTCCAAAACAAATGATCCCATAGTGCACTTGGATTCAAAACCCCTGAAGAAATGTTCTCCGGAAAGAAGCCAGAAGTAAGCCATCTCAAGATATTTGGTTGTCCAGTGTTTGCACATATTCTGAAATAAAGGATCACTAAGATGGACCCTTCAAGAAAGAAGGGAATATTTGTTGGATATAGTGAGGTCTCTAAGGCCTTCAGAATTTACATACCAGGTTACCATCATATTGAGATCAACAGAGATGTAACCTTTGATGAAGATGCAACACTCAAGAAATCAAGGAGATGCCAGCTTGAAGAAGTATATGAAGAAGAACCTGTAGCTCCTAGAGTTGCAGAACTAGTGAGGGAAGTCACAGTTTCCTCTAATGATGAGATTCCAGAAGATCACGATATGACAGAATCTCAAGAACCTCCCCAAATGATGATATCTCACAAGAGAAAGCCAACCCGGGCAAGGGAAATTATTCAAGATGGAGACAAGTATGGTGCCGTAGAAGGAACCATGAGACAAGTCAAGAAACCTAAGCCATTCTCTAGTTATATGGCCTTGATGTGTGATCTCATAGAAAAGGATCCTACTTACTTTGAAGAAGCCATTTAGAAGAAAGAATGGGCAGATGCCATGACAGAAGAATACCAATCCATTATAAAGAATGATGTATGGAAAATAGTTCCCAGACCAAAGAAAAAATATGTGGTATCTTCCAAATGGTTATACAAGATAAAACATGCCGCTGATGTAAGTATTGAAAAACATAAAGCAAGGTTTG
Source organism: Picea abies (assembly GCA_900067695.1). Classification (NCBI taxonomy): domain Eukaryota; kingdom Viridiplantae; phylum Streptophyta; class Pinopsida; order Pinales; family Pinaceae; genus Picea; species Picea abies. The sequence continues at coordinate 4,058 of CBVK0100437589.1, read as the reverse complement.
TAGCTCTTGGATTTTCTCAAAAGGAAGACATTGATTATGAAGATACGTTTTCTCCTGTATCCATTTACACTCCTATCAGAACCATCATAGCTCTTGCAGCAAAGATGAAGTGGAAGTTACACCAGATGGATGTGAAAACAACCTTCTTAAATGGTGTCATTGAAGAAGAATTTTATATAGAACAACCTCAAAGGTTTGAAGTTGAAGATAGAAATACTCATGTCTGCAGGTTGAATAAGGCTCTGTACGGATTGAAGTAAGATCTTAGAGCCTGGTATGGAAGAATTGACAGTTTCATGACGAGCTTGGAATTTACCAAGAGTAAAGTTGATTCTAACCTTTACTTCAAGGTTATGAATGATGATCTAGTTATATTGTTGTTGTATGTGGATGACTTATTCTTAACTGGAGAATAAAATCTCACCACTGATTGTAAGAAGAAGCTCACTGCATAATTTGAGATGAAAGACCTAGGCCCAATGCACTATTTCTTAGGTCTTGAGGTTTGGCAGAGCCCAGAGAAGGTATTCCTTAACCAAGGGAAGTATGCAGTTGAAATATTGAAGAGGTTTGATATGTTGGAATGTAAATCCATGAACACACCCATGGAAACAAAGTTGAAGCTCTTGGTTGATACTTTGTCAGAATTGGTTGATGCTACGCTGCACAGACATATCACTGAATCGTTGATGTATCCGATGAATACCATGCCATATATATTTTTTGTTGTGAACACCTTAAGTCAATATCTGGTAGAGACCAGACATGTTCACCTTGTTGATGCAAAACATGTGATGAGATACCTTAAGGGTACGTTTGACTTGGGTCTATGTTATAATGGAGATCATGATTTTAGACTGGTTGGTTATCCCGATTAAGATTGGGATGGAAGTGTTTATAACAGAAAGAGAACTTCAGGATGTTGTTTTAGTCTGGGGTCAACCATGAATTCATGGCAGAGTAGGAAGCAATCTAGTATTGCTCTCAGCACGACAGAAGCGGAATACATTGACACATGTTCCACCAGTTGGGAAGCCATATGGCTTCGAAATTTGTTGATTGGTCTATTTGATCTGGAGAAGGAAGCAACTATGATTATATGTGATAACCAGATTTGTATAAAGATGACGGAGAACTTTGTGTTCCATGATAAATCAAAGAACATAGAAATCCGATATCACTACATTCGTGATATGGTGCAGAGGGGAGCTATAAATCTCCAATATGTTGGCACAGATAAGCAGGTTGCAGATGTGTTAACTAAGCCTAAGATAAATGTAATATTCATGTTACTATAAAATATAACTAAAGAGATGTTGAAATCCTAGAATCTCTAAACAAAAATTGACCTTAACAAACTATGATATCCATATTGATTATGCATACTCACTATTACAATCAATTTTGGGAAAATTTGGTTGAATAAGAACTCTATGTTGACATCTCTCTATAGTCATAGACATGTTCCATTTGAATCTTTTCCACTTTTTGTCCTCCATTACTCATCCTAAATCCTTTTACCAAACCTTTTAAATGGATGTTAATGCCATGCACAACAGGCCCTTGGAACTGTTGCGGGATGCCTGTTGGCATGCACAACAAGCCCCTGGGCATCTTGTCGATGCCAAAAGGCATGCACAAGGGCCTATTATGGATGTCAAAAGGCATGCATGCACATCAGGCCCCTTGGTATGCTTTGCATGCCAACATGCATCCACAACATGCCACTGGGCCTACTGTGCATGCCTTTTGGCATCCATAATATGCCTATCCATGTAGTAGATAACGAAAAAAAGGCACAAATGGAGGCTCTTAAACAGGAAATCACAGGTGTAAGGGAAAAAGGTTTTCATATGTGTCTGATATACTTAGGGATCATTGTTTCCAGAACCACAACCAAACAAATTCCCAGAGCTCACTAGAACCCCATATTTCCAGGATACTCTCGAGCGACAACGTCACATGCTATGGTCTACCCAATAGGTTATCAACTTAGTCAGAATATTGTAATACACTTTCATTATACCTATCTCCATCTAACCATTGGGTAACTATAATCTACCACTAACTCTATTCTACTAGGAATCGACACTCTAAAACACATTTAAGAAAGAATTTGAATAAAAAATTGAAAAATATGCAAAGGAAATGGATAGCAATTGCAAGTTTGTAGAGGGATTGAAAATTTAGTCCCTACCATAGGAAGAGACTAGTATTTCCATTTTTTCATTTTATTTGCATCCGTATCAAATATTTTTGAAACTTAACTATAGATATGTGATAGTTTATAAAATTTTATATTAATTTTTTTTTAATTATAATATTTACAGATTTGATTTGATGAAAGTGATTTTTTATCATTAAAAAAGAATAAAAACATAAATAAAATATTGATTTGAGAGATGTTAGGCTTGGGTTGTAGTGTCCATTAATGATGGTAATATTGAATGTAATATATTCTCATATGTCTGGGTAAAAGTATATTTTGTGAAAGCGTATATCTCACTCATCATCCTCTATAGGAGCCTGGGGGCCTCTACAACATCCCCAAACTCTCCTATTTCCATAATTGTTGCATAGTATTGGCACTTTTGTAGGTGAATCCCTTCGATTTGGTTGCCTAGTTGAAGACATCCAAAGTAGTGGTGGGTTCAATTGGGAGTTCTTGAAGCTACAATGAGGTTATTTATAATCTTGGTGGAATGGGCACATTTCATATCAAATATTAGTGAAGAATGATCATATAGAGTAATGTCCACATTTTCTATTTTCCCTTCTCCCAAGGTCTCTACATTTCTGTCATTTCTATTCTCCATCTACTGGAAGATGAACAATGAGGATTTGTATGGAATTTTCTTCAGGACACTCAAACTATGAAATCTAGGGATGTGCGTGATTTCCTTAGAAGAGCTAGATAACATTTCCTATACCTTGAATTCAGAGAGCTTTGACCCCTTCCTACAGTGTCACTATGACAACAATTCATAATATAAGAGAAACTTCAAGAAAGAATGTGTGAATCTCTTCGCCATGATGGTTGATGCCAACAACAATCTGCATTTGGGCGACCTGCTACCCAATGTGAATAAAATACTTCCACAATTGTATAAATGTGTTAGATCTATAAAACATTGTTCTACCCATTCAGTAAAAAACAAGAAAAGGGCACAATTGTAGGCTCATCATAGGGAAATCATATGAATAAGGGGATAGTGTTTTCATTTTTATATGTACTTAGGGATTATTGTTTTTAAAAATACAATCAAACAAATCCCTAGAGCTCACCAAAAACTTATTTTTTCATAACAGTCTCTAGTACTAACATTACATGTAATGGTGTACCCAATTTGTCATCAACACAATAAAAATATTTTACTACACTTCCATCGTACCTATCTTTATTTACTAATTAGGCATTTGTAATGTGCTACTACACTCTATGCAACTACTAATCTACACTCTGAAAAGAATTTACAGAATGAATTTGATTACAAAAATTCAAAAATAGGTAAAGGAAATGACTAATAGCTCCGAAGTTGTAGAGGGATTGCAAATTTCTCATCACTACTACATATGACCAAATTTTCCACGGTTTTTCGTTGCTATTGCCACACATATCCGTCGCACTTTCCACGAAGCCAAAAAATATTTTTCGTGGAACTTTTTACGTCGCTATATCCACGCACTAAGATTATTTGTGGAAACAACGACGAAATTAGGCCGCCACGTGTCATCATCCTAAATATTTTATGTTAAATTTTTTTGTTCACATCATCGTAATTATGACAAACTATCATCAGTAGACCGACGAACATATGTTGGAAAGATGAAATGCCATAGCAAATATTTAACTTCTTGCCACGAGCATTTGTCGCTATAGGGACGCAAGTTTGTGGCAAGAAGAAGATATGTATACCTTCTTGCAACGAACATGCATTTCTATAGTGATGATGACGCATGTAAATATAGACGAAGTCCCATGGCATAGTAGAAAACCCACCAATGTCTTGCGACACAGATGCCATACTTGCGATGAACATACGTCGCTATAACGATGA
>CBVK0100437588.1:0-11516 GCA_900067695.1 Picea abies | reverse complement strand
AAGCACCATGCACAAGAACACAAGATATATCCTGGGAAACCCTTCTCAAAGAAGGGAGAAAAACCCAGCCAAATCCTTTGCTATACTCTTCAAGAGAAAAACCTTTTCACCACCAAGAATATCCTAGCACACAAGAGGGTGCACAAAACATAGAAACCCTAGCTCCCAAGAGAGGTGCACAACTTTGACCAAGAAATGTTCTTGCTGAAATTTCCAAAACTTGCAAGTGAGTGTGTGTCTACAAATGACAAATTTCATCTTACTTATATTAGACATGTCCTGTCAACTAAAGTGTCTATTGGCACAATAGGGCCGACCTCACTTAGACATATTCATTTATTTATTATTATAATAATTAATATTAATATTAATATTAATTATCATTTGCAGTTTATCTTTAGACATAATAAGATAGGGCTGACTTGTACCCTTTACACAATAACTAGGGTTACATGTAGGTATGAATCTTGAATAATATATAGCAAAGGATCTGATACACCCTCTAGTGCTCATCCACTAGGGGCCACATCCGTAGGGATGTCATAGACCTGAGTCACTGCATTACAAAGATGAGCTAGGTCCTCACACGTGCACTTATGCTCAGCCATAGTCACGTATTCTCTATAGATCTACTTTCCTACTACTACCGACATGAGGATCATCTAGAGTCTTGACATCAACTTTGTTGTTGTTTAGAGGAGGCCATCACATCATCTTTTTTCTTATTCTCATGATTATGTGCCCAACGCTTTTCAAGATTTCTCTAACTCAATAGATCACTCTTACATCGGTTAATCATTTGGAGTTCTTCTCTCTCATGTCATGGAGGAGGCCATATACAATCCTAACCTTTGTCTTAGGTTGGAACCATGAACCCTTTATTAGGGGATTTCTCGTAGGTTTGTAAGCTGAGGGTAAGACTTCACATTGCTACTATATTCCACACCTCACATGTTGTAGGATGGAGGATGTCTCCTATAACTTCAAAACATTAACACCAAGCACAATCATCAACCTCATTTATCTCAAAAACTAGAACACACTCGATATCTGCATTAAAAAATAACAAGATCAAACATGTTTTTGTTCCTTTTGTCTTTTTGTTTAATTCATGGACAATTTTGTGATATTGCAAGACAATTGTGGGAAGAATTAGAAGAAAAATTTGTCCAGGTAGAATTGGTATTGTTGGTTGTGTCTTCTTATGTAATATCAAGACAAATTTTTCCAATTGGAATTGTTAGTCATGTCTTCTTGTGTAATAGAAAGGCACATTTTTCCAATTGGAATTATTAGTTGTGTCTTCTTGTGTAATACCAAGACAAGTCTTTCTAATTGGAATTTTTAGTTGTGTCTTCTTGTGTAATACCAAGACAATTTTTTCCAATTAGAATTGGAATTGAAATTGGAATTGTTAGTTGTGTCTTCTTGAGTAATACCAAGACAAATTTATCCAATTGGAATTAGAATTGTTAGTTGTGTCTTCTTGTGTAATACCAAGACAAATTTGTCTAATTGGAATTGTAATTGCTAGTTGTGTATTATTTTGTAATACCAAGAAAAATTTGTCCAATTGGAATTAGAATTGTTAGTTGTGTATGCTTGTGTAATACCAAGAAAAATTTGTGGTGGGGTTCTTGGAAGCCAAATTTTCTCTTTAAACATGGGGAATCGATGGAATTGAGATGGAAATTCCTCGAGGAAATAAATACCCATGGAAAACGTAGAAGAAGAAAGAGAAAATACAAAGTTACGTATGTCAAAGTGAAGGCTTTCATAAGAGGGGAATCCAATTTCTAGCGGAATAAATGTCATTGTTGTTTCTCCTCCATCACCACAAGGAAAGCACATGAGTTCAATAAAGACCAATCCAATTAGTATCTCATCAAGACAAGTTGTTTTGGATGCCCATATGATGGAAGATTTTCTTGGAGCTAATTATACAATGGATGAAATTAGAGAGGCAACTCGTGCACAACATTATGGTGAAGAAGTTCCTATGGTGCAACCTCTTATTGGACAGTCAGATATTCCAGAAATTAGTCATGGGCATGTCCACTCTCCTTCCATAATTGATTCGCCAATTATTGAAGGGGAAAGAACTACAACATTGTTAACTCCACAATAGGGAGGTCACAAGTGCCATAATAATGGTTCATCGTCCCTACCTATATTGAGCAGTGTGCGATGAAGAACTCCTAAATGCATCCAGGTGGATGAAAGTGGTCTAAAATCACTTGAAGGTAAGTTACATAACCATACTATTCATTATCATTCTTATAAAATCATTAAATAATATTTTGAACCAAAATTCGATGCCGCTAAATGCCAATTATTTTAAACTTTGTTAAAACCTAGAAGTTTGATTGCTATTAGGATAATTTTAGGAATTAAAACAATCAAAAGTTTAGAAGCAAGTCATCATATTTTTAAAAAACTTGTGAATGTGTTGGACATGTAGTTCGAAGAACGAAGAATGAGGGGGCACACAAAATCAGTTAAACATGCAAAATCATGTAGATGCACAAAACATGCAAAATCAAGTAGACACACAAAAGTAGGAAGGACAAAAATTGAGAATGTAAAAGAAACATGCAGGCGCAAAGATATGAAAAACGCGCATGAACAATGAGTTGTAATCATGAGTTTTCATAGGGTTTTGGACCCTAAATTCCATGTATAAATATGTAAGGTTGGGTAGAGTAGGATGCTAAATTTATGTTGAAATCATGTTGAAGGCCGAAAGTTGTTCATGAAGAGATTGAGAGAATAGACTGAAAATGAGAGAGGGTCTATGTCTGAAGGTTTAGGGAAAGTTTTACAGAGAGAGGCTTGCACTGTAGAGTGACTAGGAAATATGGAGAGGCATGTTATAATGTATCTATTGTAAGCACAGTGCACAAGTCTGAGATGAATTGCACAAATAATAATAAAGAAAATAATAAAGAAGCCAATTGTTGTGGACGTAGCCCAAATTTGGGTGAACCACATTAATCACTGTGTCTGAATTTCTTCTTACATGATTGACCATGAATGTTCTATTTTTTCATAACTAAATCTAGATCTGTGTAGTAGATTATTGTTATAGTGAATAATTTATGTTGTAATATGTGTCACAATGATGTTGTATACTTAAAGTTTACTAATTAATCAAGGGGAAGAGATACAAAATATAGCACATGGGGTAGATAAGTAAGAATGAACATGATGATAGCCTCCCATCCCCTCATCCATGCAGAAATTTGGTTCCTGTAGCCCCAATAAATTCCTCAGGTGAGACTTCACTTGCATGCAGGTGACGCTGAAAGGGCTGGTGTCTGCATGTTTTGTTGGTTAGGTAAATTGAACCTAGGGTCTTACAACCATGCACCAACAAATGGTTCCATTGTCGGGATCCATAATCTGTGATTGAGGGAATGTTTTGGAGGATGACTAAGAAAGAGATCACTAAATGGATAGAAGGGAAGGAATGAGAATTTTCTTGGAAAGAGAATAGAAACCATCGAATGAGTGACGATAAATGGATGCAAAGGTATGTTTACACAGGGTTGCATGCTATTTTATTAGGTGAATTTTTTATTATCTTAATTGAGTGGTTAGAAATATTAGTAGAGAATAATGGAAGGTACCAAACTGTAGCGCCAAGGAAATGGACTCCCGAGTTGGTAAGGCAGTTGAACTCTGTAAGTAATAAGACTTCTTTTGCAATTGATTTCTAGTAGGACAATAAATTTGGAGGATATATTACAGAATTTGTAGTAGATTTTACCCAGTCATACAATGTTGCAGAGAGGGATTTTTTCAAGGGTCTATGCAAAAGGTTTATGAAATCATTGGGTACCTAAATAAATATGTTGTTGTGCGAAAAGTGCGCGATGACGATGGAGTTTTATTTCTAAGGGGATTCATGCACATAGGGGAACCAAGGAATGAAAATCGGATAGCCTAAAGGTAGGAAATAATGAAGGAAGAAATTAAGAAGGGAGGGAGGGAATGAGGATGTAGAGAAATTAAGAAGGTGTATTGGAAGAGGAAGATGATTTTGGAGTACTGCACAGTGGAAGAAGGTACAAGAGGCTAAACACTAGGGTTGAGAAAGGAGAGCCACGCAGTGAGCATAAGGGGAGAGAACCCTAAGAAATAGTCAAGATCGTAGAAATATCATACATAAGGAGAGGAAGATTATTCTCAATTCAGTCCTATAATAAAAGTGTCATTAAGTCCTATTCATACTGGATCTTGTGTCTATTCCATGACCCCATGTACGTCACCTAGATCAAAAGTAACATTTGAGTATTTTTTGAAAGCACTTATAGTTAGTAGGGGAAGACATAGTAGCAGTATCCATAGTAGTGGAAGTAGTGCGCTAAGTTAGAGTCAACCAACATCGTCGAGGGGAGGCACTACACGAAAAAACATTGCATGGTTGGAAAACACACTGAGACTGCCTGAGTTCCAGGGAGTTGGATCAAAGGAACCATAACAAAATCTAGTCATATGTGAGACAATTTGGGCTGTGAAGAATGTCCAAGATGAGGTTATAAAGATTGCGCAATTGAAAACTACTTTTAGAGTCTATGCATTAGTTTGGTATATGAAACTGCAAAGTACCACACCTACATGATAAGTGAGTACGTTAGCCAAAATTATACAAGCATTGTTGAAAGAGTTCAAGAAGCCAAACTACGAATCCTTGTACATTACAGAGTTGAAGGAAATTTAAAAAGTACACAATGAGTCAGTTTGGGAGTATGACCAACAATTCAAGGATTTGATGGGTATATTGACATTCTATATCCTTGATCAACAACATCAAGAATGGTTTATTACATGAATACTACCACACATTATTTGGTTTTTAATTCAATAGAAGGTTGTGTCGTAGCCTGAAGCTTTGGAGATTGCAATGAAGCTGGAAGCATCTACTATAGGAGATGGTGGAGGGATGACGTAAGTAAATATATAGTTAGTTTCCTTGACAATTCAATTGGTAGAGATTACAGAAGGGGAGGAGAAGTGGGAACAAGTCTGATGTACCAAGTGTAGGACTCAAGGCCACCATAAGGACGAATGCCCAACATTTGCACAATATTTGGAGATTGGAGCACCAAATCCATTACTAGGAGGGGGATACTGTGAAATATGTAAGAAATTGAGACATCATCTGACTAAGTGACCATTACTGCAAAAATACTAGAATATGCCAAGGAACTTATTTTGTAACTTTTTCAAGTTAGTTGGGAACAAAGAGAAGGATTGTCACACATTTGATTTGATGAGAGAGCGCACTTTAGATATGTATAGAATTAAGGAGGAAAATGATGCGACAGAAGGAGGGGGTCCATAGTATAAAAATTAGAGAGACTTTAATCTAGGAAGTTAGGGAGGATTTGGCAGAGGTCAAGGCAGAGAAAATTTTGGTAGAGGACCAATAACATGTTACAATTGTAATCAACCATGAAAATTAGCTTGGGACTACTCAAATCCGTGTACAACCTGCACATATTGTAGAGCACTCGACCATGCAACATAAGACTGTCCTCAACTACTTATGAAGTGGCAGTAAATAGGGAATAGAAACTAGAACCCAAATCATAATTTATAGAATATGTCAGCCGAGAAACATAATGAAGGACCTAGAATAGAATTTTTACGTGCGGAGGAGATAGACCATGGGTTGATGCGATGAATGGAGGGAAGTAGGTTGAGCAATGGGTGAAGCAATTAGCAGGACCTATGTTGACATTTAACCCTCAACAAGAAAATGAGACATATCAGAGGGAAAACAAAAATATACTAGGACCAGCTTGGGTAGCATCAACATCATTTGCACCTCCTCTATGTGATTGTCCTATACCAAAAAAACCACTTTAGAAGTTAAGTACTCTAATAAAATTTATGAGAAGTTGTGTAGAATTGATGAAATATGAAACTATAATGAATGCATTATGTGAAATGATTGATCATTATGCACAATAAATGAAAATTCTTTCTGCATAGAGGGTAGTGAATCAGATACTTCTTAAAAGGAGGGCTAACAAAGACTTTAGACTAAGTGCACATATTGGGGAGTATGATGTGGATAATGTTATTTTAGACTACTAAGTGCACATATTGGGGAGTATGATGTGGATAATGTTATTTTAGACTTGGGTTCTGATGTGAATGTATTACCAAAACAAACATGGGAAATGACAAGGAAACCCAAGTTGATTTTCTCTCATGTTCAGTTACGGTTGGAAAACCAACACAAGATAGTGTTGATTGGACGATTGAAAAGAGTACTTGTAAATATAGATGGGGTGCACAATGTAGCATATTTAAAAGTCATCGAGATCATGGATGATAGTCATCCATATCCAACACTAATGGGGTTAAAATGAGCCTTTGAAAATTAGGCAATAATTAATATGAAAAGGAGGGAAATGATATTTTAGGTAGGAGACTTGAAGGTTACTGCACCATTGGATTTGACAGAAGGAAAGAGGTATATCGAACCATATAGAGGGAAAATAATTGACAATTTGTATAATATGACTGTGTGAATGGATGGTTATGTTAACCCTGATGCAGATGGTGTATTGATTTGGAGAAGCATTATCTCGTGTGCGTTGAAATCAAAGGAGGGTTTGTAATATTGGCAACAAAGGATGCATGAATTATCAACTAGACGATGTGCACACATAACTCAACCATTGCGCTGGATTGGAATGGAGTTATGTGATCTGCCTAGGTATGATGGTTTGACTGACACAAAATATTTCATACAAGAGTTTGATTTGCAAGTACCCAAACAACAAATAGTGTTGGCATTAGATGTTTTCTTGAAGGCCACTCCAACCAGATGGCGGGATGTGCATAAGGAGGGAATGGAAGACTGGTCACAATGTAGAAGACTAATGCAAGTAATATTTGGTACCGAGGTGGAGTATATTGTGTATAAGTATACATGGGTAAGTGACCCAACACATCATATTATGAAGTGCAGAAACATATGGAGTTCGATCCTGAAGAAGGAGTGGACACACAGGTTTATACATACTTTGGATACAATTCCTAAGAATTGGTACCTGGAGCTAGAAATTCATAGAGAAACAACAAACTGGGACGAGATGACTCAGAGGTTCAAGGTAAAATTTACTTTTGAACATGAATCTCCATTAGTAGATGCATTCCTATAGATCATTCGAACCAAGATATTTTCAAAAGAAGGGCCAATGGAGGTGGTACCTGTGTGTAGTGTGCACATGGATTCTATGACTGACCATGAATTACTTGAGTGTTATAATGTTGTGAAAGAAGAATAAGATGAGGAAGATCCAAGGAATGTACAAGTACCTAAAAATGAGGGGGAAAGTGCAGTAGAGAGGCCAGAGCTTGAATTTGTTGTGTATACATAGCCACTAAAGACACAAAAGGTAAATGTTGGGACAAAGGAAAAACCAAAATTTGCATAGATAGGTGATTATTGGAATGATGAAACTATGGAGAAGATCGCATATTTATATACTAGCGAGAAGATCATGGGTTAAGTATATAATCAATGTGACATAATATTTGAATCGATGGGAAGAAGCAACACCAGTCATAGAATGCACCGCGAAGACTGCTATAAGGTTTCTATTTGAGAATGTAGTTACACGATTTGGATGCCCATACATTTTACTTAGTGATCAAGGAACCCACTTCCTTAACAAGATGATTGCAACATTGACTAAGGAATTCCAAATCCATCATTAGAAGAGTACACCATATCATCCTCATGCCAATGGGATAGTAGAAGATTTTAATAAAATTCTAGAGAATGCTCTGACAAAGATCTGCAATGTAGGAAGAGATGATTGGGACTTAAGGGTGCTCTGACAAAGATCTGCAATGTAGGAAGAGATGATTGGGACTTAAGGGTTCCTTTAGTATTATGGGCACACATGACTACACGAAAAACGTTGACAGGACAAACACCTTTTAGGTTGGTCTATGGGAATGAAGTAGTAATGTCGATGTAGTTTATTGTGCCTATCCTACATGTTGCAATGATTACTGATATTTCAGACTCTGGCGCAATAGAGAAGATATTTTCATAGTTATTATAGCTCAAGGAAGATCGATTTGTTGCAGTTTTACACCAACAATTTCAGAAGGCAAGGGAAAAGGCATGGTATGATAAACATATTAAGCATTAAAAGTTTCAAGTGTGGGACTTAGTATTACTATATGAAAATAAGTTCATGTAACATCCAGGAAAGTTTCGAATGCATTGTTTAGGACCATATGTGATTAAGCATGTAATGGAGACAGGTGATCCGTAATTCGAAACGCTGAATGGAGAAGCTCTGGGAGCGAAACGCTGAATGGAGAAGCTCTGGGAGGCATGGTGAATGGTAGTTGAATGAAACTTTATAGGGACAACCGACATACTGCACACTAGTATGACCTATGCGAGAACCTTTGTATTATAGTAGTGTATTATATTAGTAAAAATACAAAAAGAAATAAAAAGTGGAAAAAAGGAAAGGAAAAATGAAGGAAAAATAGGAAAAAATTGAAGTTACAATGAGTGTAAGGGCACATAAAAAGTGGGTGATGTGCAGATAAAAGAAACAACACAGAGAAAGTTAGGTGTGCACATAAGAAACACGTGGAACAGGACCGTGATGACCATTAAAGGCATTAACAAGGAGGAAATGAAAGTTAAAGAGCATTAATGACAAGTCATAAAGATGATGCGTAGCCATAAATGGAAACAGTCGTTGGGATCGTGACAAACTGAAAGTATGAGGTATAGATCTAACGAAATATATGGTAATAAATAAACATTAAATCAAGCATTCATTAGATCAATGGTGGATGAGATAGTTAATTCAGGCATGAAGGAACATTGAAAATTGGCGAAGGGGCACAAAATCTGTGAAGGGTCGACAAGCATTGGTTATTGTTACTTAGAGCTGCATACGAGTAAGAGAGAGAGTTGAGACTGTATTGTAGAGCTGAGAAGAACCCTAGAGTTGAATTAGTGTCGCTAGTAACCTCTTTGTAGAAATGGAACCACCAAAAGAAACATCGCCCATACCAAAGAAAGCCCGAAAAAAGATTGCAAACAATAGAACCCGAGGTAGAGGAGAATCTGGGAGCATTGTTTTCAGAGCCAAGGTTTCTCCAAGACTACATTCCTCCAAGAAAATATGATTCCCCACCAGTGACATTGCAGAAGACTCCCTACTGCAATTGGTGATGCCCCATATCCCATAAGGGGTCATCGTGGACAAAGACATGCTAGGGAGGGTGTCGCAACTCAAATATGCAGACGATGATATTACAGACATGATGGAGTCCCTGAACTTGTGTTGCACCACTACCTGGAATTGAGGACATAACCAAAAATTAACCAGAGCATACTAGTGCCAAAGGTATAGGAAAGATGATTGGAGCGAGCAGACATTCTAAACATGTTCAACATTCCACATTTTGGCTGGAGCAACGAGGTAAATGCATGTGTCAAGTTTCTCTTAACTTGTGCGCATGGAGGTTATTTGTGGTTGGATAGAAAAATATCAATAGATATAGACCCAATTGCAAGGATCGCATGCTTACCAATGCAGGGACAAGATCCAAACCCATTGTTTGCAGATAAGAAAACTGTCAGGACTTTGTTAGAGGCAATGAGGGAAAAGTTCATATAGTTAGAGGTGTGCATGGGTTTGGATGTGCCAAGCATATGTGACCCAATAGTAAGGATTGTAATGCAGGAATTAGAGTGAAAATTACTCAGGAAATGTAGAAAATACCAAGTTCTAGTGGTAGCGAGATCCGTGACGGAGAAATGTGTTGAAGGGGNCTCNNAGTGGTAGCGAGATCCGTGACGGAGAAATGTGTTGAAGGGGTCTCGATGAGATGGGCACCTTACTTATTGAACCAATTCCTCATTGACTGCTTAGAAGCACATGATAAAGGCATGGAATTCCATTATGAATGGCTGCTAATTATGGTTTCATTCACATCACGGGAAGAGATGGAAAATGCGCAGTTATTAGGACTCAAAGGTAAACCATGTTTGGAAACTAAGTACTAGAACTTCTAGTACACAACTAACACAAGAAGACATATCAACACTAATGTTGAGTTCTTCCTATATGGTGAAAGGATTCAACATTGAAACAATAATACACTACGCATTTCACCACCATTGGTAGAGACAAACACCCTGATTGCATAGTTCAGAGCAGGCCTCCATCATATCTATGTACAATAAAAGAAGGACCCGTGAGAAGAATGGGTCCAAAGAAAATACAAGAACACAAAAAAAGATATCCACCCAATCATGCAAGATTGTGATCTAGAGTGGAAGATTCTAGCAGATGGAATAGAGGTGAAGAAGCCAGATAACGAAAAAGAAGAACAAGGTGATGAAAAGGGTAATGGATAGGGTGATGAACATGACAAAGACACAAAACACGCGTAGGAAATAGTCAGAGACAAGAGGAAAGACAAGGGAAAGGGGCCAACCCCCATTGCATGAAAGAAGAAGAAATATAAAAAATATCCATCCATTTATACTTTGACAGATGATGACATCGACATGATTGATTATCAAGTTAGGGATGTCGTAGAAGAAGCAACTGAGAAATCATCGCGTAAAAATGAAGAATTGCACTAGCAAGTGCATGCACAATTAACAACATTGCAACAACTCTTGGAAGTAGGAAGGATAACACCAGAGCATAGATCCAAAAAAGAACCATCAAAAAGATTGACTAGAGAGGTAGGGGACACAAAATCATACTTATCACAGATGGAAACATGGCGCAAAATGTTGAAGATCACACCATATATGATTGAGTTCCCAACACCCAAGATGTAGGAGTAGATACAATGAATAAGTCACATGGACTTACTTGTTTCATGGATTCCCACAATAGTGCTACAAGGATTTCACATCAATATTATGCAAGAGATATGGTTTTGCACAGAATCCGAATCAACTGAATTGGCAAAGGTAGCGGTGGAGAAGACAAAGCTTCAACAAGAATATACAACCAGATTACAGAATAAGACCACGACTAAGAAAAAGGATGATATGATATTAAAGGAGAAGAGTGAGGTTGAGGAAAAGGATGAAAGGATACTCAAGGAGAAGAGTGAGGTTGAGGAGAATGCCAAGAGAGTATTGAAGGAGAAGGATGAGGCTGAGCAATAGGCAGAACAAATACAATAGGCCATCCAAAACATTTATATGGATATTCTAGAAATGCCAACGATGGTAGAAGCTACACTTGAAGTAAAAGTCTCAAACATCAGGGAAGTCATTAAAGGATTCTGCACCAGGATCACAGAATTGGAATCACACACTACACTAGGAACACCACTAGAGGAAAGGGAAGAAAGAGAAAGAACCACTATAACCGTAGTAGGAATTATCAAGAAACTGGAGGAGGAATGCGCAAAGCTATGTGAGGACAACACATAGATCTAGATGTTGAAATAATGTAACTGCGAAGAGCATTCTTATTATTTTGTTA